>JAUMHQ010000078.1:2979981-2995522 GCA_032361165.1 Enteromius paludinosus
GTATGTGATGTATATATGTATATAAAATAATATATATATATATATATATATATATATATATATATAAAATAAATTAATTTAATTTATGTATAATTCATTGCACTTGGATTTATGTCATTTTAATAATTTTCAAGATTAATGACCACAGATTTATTAGATTAGATTTTGAGTTGAGTTCCTTCCCCTAAACCTCTTGAAGTGGTGCCAGGCTTTACTTCACCTCACGTCTGCGATCTTCTGCACCTGACGACTCCGTGAAGCAAAGCTGAAGATCACTGAAACGTGTTTAATCAGGAGCCCAACAAACCTTACAGAAACACATTTGTCCTCTTGTGTTCCTCCACAGCAGTCTCCTGTGCTCTCTGACCCCGTGACCTTTGACACAGAGGTGGAAACTTGACCCTTAACATCATCGGAGCAGAGGTCAGAGGTCGTGTGTGTGTGCCTGATAACTGTCTGTCATGCATTAGTGAGGTGTGTGTGGAAGCGTCTCCTCTCTAATACTCAACTTATCTCATACAAGAGCTAGAAAACCTGTGATGGAAACTCTGAGTAAGATCACACACTTCTGGATCAGCTGGCTTTGCTTTCAACACACAGAGGACGTATAACTAACTCGCTCTGTGCTGTCAACTGATTAATCACCATTAATGGCATCCAAAATAAACATTATTTTAATATGCTTCAAAATATTATTTATTTCTGTGTCGTTCAGCTGTATTTTCAGCATCATTACTCCAGTCTTCAGTGTCCTTCAGAAATCAAAACATACTGATTAGATGTTTGAAATAATTCTGTATTTTTGCAAGCCATGATGCTATATTTCAGGATTTTTTTGATACATAACAAGTAAAAAAATAAAAGAAAATAAAAACTTACAAAAGACTGAAGTAATGATGCTGAAAATTCAGCTGAACATCACAGAAATAAATTATATTTTAAAGTGTATTAAAATAGAAAACCGATATTATAAATTGCAATAATATTTGACAATATTACAGTTTTTTCTATATTTTTTTACATATAAATGATGAGCATAACTACAAATGAAAACTCTTTCTGATCCCAAAGCCACAATATACAAGTGTTTGTTCACAGATTCTGAGCTGAACTGACTCTTATGGAGAAGAAGAAGAAAAAGAAAAGCGAACGTTTACAGGCTGATCGTTCATGTGCCTCGTGAAAGATGGATGTTTTGGGAACACAGTTCATGATGTTCACATCATCATCCATCACTGCTGATCACATTCAGACCAGAGGCTTTCTGTAAGCGCCTATACAGAGGTCTCAAACACTGAAAACGCAGAACACAAGACATGTAGACATTATGTGTGTGTGAAAAAAACATCATGCGCAATTAAGGAGTACGTGACAAGTGCTGGAGTGGTATAGTTGATAAATAAAGACATTTACACTAAGAAATACTCCACTTGTTTAACTTTTCAGTTCATTTAAAGAATTACACAGAAATAAAACAACGCAATGCAGTTAAAAGCAACAATGTTTCTGTGCATATAAACTTAAAAGCAACAATGTTCTGATAAAAGTAAGTGATGCTTCATTTATCGGTTTGTGCTGAGCTCTTGTGATTGGACGAGCTCCGCGTCAGTCATCGCCGGGGGGCGTGGCTTCGATATCTTTCTCGCTGTAACGCGTGTTTGAGACTCAGTTTGAGTGTCAGTGATTCAGTGACACGGACGGAGTCATCACCAGCTTCATCATCACCGTAACGGCTTTACGAGCACTTTTCCCTCACTGGACGCGTGCGTCATTCCTAGCGAGGATCGCGCAGCTGGAAGTTTGCTGAGCACTGTGTTCTGGATTTACTTGGGCTTGCGCGTCTGAGACTCTGTGAAGTTGATCAGAGCGCGTCACGATGCGTCACCACAGCTGCTTGTGGGTTTTCAGCGTGCTGCTGGGCTTCTGCGCTCGGGCCATCGGGGCTCACGAATGCGAGAACTGCTCCAGGTTGGAGCTGGAGCTGTGCGGCGGACCGGACTGGATTCTGGGCTTCTGCGGATCCGGACTCACCTGCGCGGCGCTCAACAGAACCGGACTCGCGCTCGCACCTGAGACAGGTGTCTGCAGAGGTCAGTGACGAGCTTCTTTTATCGATACCAGCGAAGAACGGGCAGGATGGTGTTTGAGCAGTGTTGGGAAGGTTACTTCGGAAATGCTATAGGTTACAGATTACAACCCTGCTGGAAAAAAAACACTAGAAACCATCACATCACACCATTACAAACTTTTAAATATTAAAAAGGGTTTTGGATATATTTTATTAGCATTTATTGAAGCCATCAGTAGAAGGCAACCAATCACCAGTAGAGACCAATCATTACATACTTTCCATTAAAATTCACGTTAAAACAATTATTCGAATGTTTTTTTCAGTAGGGTAACTATTTTAATTACTTTAATAAAGTAACGTAACTGATTACATTTGATTACTTTTACTTTTTGATACTTTAAAGCAGCTTAACCTTCATCACTTGAATTAAGATTATAATCATTTAATTTCTAAGGACAACCTCCACAAAATCAGACTTTGAGTTCGGAAACACTGGCATTTAACAATGGCTTGGAAAAACAGATAATCTTAAAGCATAAACCCAAATGGGAAATAAAAGAGTTACAGAATAAGCATGTGTCCCATTCTGTGTCGTAACCTCCTGAAATATAACCAACTCCTATTTTAAAGCAGCCAATGCAATTTTCTTTTTCTCAGTAACTAGAATCACATTTATTTAGAAATTTAAACTTCGGATTTTAGTTACTTGTAACTAGTTCCTTCCCGACACTGCACAGAAGAAATATTAGAAATTTTATGTAGACTAGTAAATGGTGTGGATTCCAGCACACATACAGTACAGTATGAGGAACACATACTGTCACTGCCACACGTACTTCAGATAGAGGAATATTAATACTAAATTAGTAAAAAAAAATTCTACGGAAGTTGGCATTGAAGACATACTTAATGACGATAATAATGAAAGCTTAATAAATTACCTGAGAAGAACTGGCTTGAACTGAAATCATATATTATCTGGGAGGTAGTTGACTGAGGCCACACTCCAGTGTAGTAGATGGCAGTAATGCTCCTTATCATTGGAGACAAGCCATATTAAAGCAAAGAAAAAGGATTCATGTTTATACAGTGTGTAAGTCCACCCTTGATGATGAGGAGGAGGTTAGGAGAGATTTTGAACTTGTGAATCACGTCTTGATTGATTGATTGATTGATGTTCTTATGTTTGATTGATATGATCAGTGGATTCAGTGGAGTTGGTTACTGTGACAGTACCATGGTAAAGTGATGGTATCAGTTGAGTAATACAATGGTACTTTGATATATTGTGATATTAGTTAATATGTACAATGCATGTCCAGAAATGTGGTATTGCCATAGTTACTTGTCCAAAAACACAGTACTTGCCATAGTATGTCTAAAATATTGTTATAGTGCCATTGGTATTGCCCTCAAAATACTACAGTATTGTCATCGTACATTCTCTAAAAACATGGTATTTGCCAGTATGTCCAAACTGTCATACTTACTTACCATATCTAATCCATGAACATGTTTTTTCCAGAGTTATTTGTCTAAATTACTAACAAAATCCCAGTATTGCCATAATGCTGTATCTAGAAAACCAGACTGCGGTACTTTTCAGTGAGTTTACACTTCCTATTCTGTTACTGTGAGGTTTATAATGTCCAAATTGTGACGTAATCAAGTTATTAATGAGATTTGTATTTGAATCTAGGTTTAGGATTCTGATCTGAATTATGAGTGAGCTGGTAGCTGATGGGTTTAAGGATGCCGCTGACGTAATGGCACGAGATGATTTGGCTCACGACTGTCCTGTGATTTGATCTGTGATGTGATGTTAGGCTCCTGTCCAAAAGTTTAGTCAGAAGAAGTCATGCTGGAGCTGGACTTTCTCCAGGTCTAAACACTTGGATTGCTCCAGACGGCTGAGCGAAAGCAGAAGTGGGTCTGTGGGAAGGTTCCGGAGCTCAATTACTCCTCGTCTTCATCTTCCTCCTGTGGGGTCTGTGGTTCCTCCCCAGGGATCGCGTCCTTGATTGGGTCTTATTTACTGGGCAGTGTTGGGGTTAATTCCTTCACAAATGATCTGCTTTGAACTTCAACGGCTTACTTTCTCAAAACATTGCCTCTTTTTTTTTTTGCACACACAGAATCCAAAATGCCTCTGCATCCTTTTTACGGCCTGTGCTTTCCAGGTTCAGTTATTCTCTGTGTGGTCAGTTTCAGAGGGAAATAAATGCAGATGTAATATGAGCTTGTAGAACATTTGAGGTTAAATAATGATTGTCATTTTCCAGCCACTGATTAACCAGCATCTTCAGCATAGAAATACATTATTCATGATTGCCATCATTAATTACTTCTTCCCCCCATTAGCAAAGAAATTAATGAGGCTATTTATATTCTGACATGGCTGAAGGCGAATGGAAGACGTGAAAATGAGCTTGTTGAATATTCTATATCAGTCTTTTTTTGGGGTACATCCATTTATCATAAGCTCTTGAAAATAAAGGTTCTTGTCATTGATGGTTCCATGAAGAACCACCCACTTCACAAAACCTGTTCATTCGATTTTTTTAAACGTTCTTCACACTGAGAAAAATTATTCTTGAGAATAAAGGAAAAATAAAGGATCTTCATTGGTATTGATGGTTTAATAAGCATCCACAGAAGCTTTCCATTGTTCTTCAAAAGATTCTTCAGCACTCTTTAAAAAAGGTTTCGAATTAGATTTTTTTGCAATAATGCCATAGAAGAATCATTTTTGGTTGGCTTTCTTTAAAAGAACCCTGTTTACTGTGTGTTAGGAACATTTTTATAATCTATTTCCCCACCATAAATGTTCCATGGATGTAGAAGGTTCTTCATGGATGGTCAGAATATTTGGGTGGAATAAATGGATTTTTGCATGTATGGATTTATTGGACAAAAAAAAGATGATTTTCTGTAGTTTATTCTGTTCTACAAACAAAACCTGTCAATATGCTAATTAACAACCTCTACATCATCAGTATTGTGCCCTTAAAGCTACAGTGTATTATTTTAGTATGAGTCCAAACAGAATAATGAATGTTTTCAAACAGAATTTCCAGACTGGTCCAGTATAAATCCATCTTAGCAGTTCAATCTTGACTATCAGAAGTCTGAAAGACTTCCTCTGAGGTCAGTCTCCTCTCTCGGTCTGGATGCCAAGAAAAACTGTCTCCATGTTCATCTGTTTGCCTTTTTATACAGATAAAATATCAGCCTCCCACACTTTACCCGTAGCTATTATAAGAGCAACAACAATAGTGAGAAGGACGCAACATGTTTGCAATCGACCTCCTTGAAACTGATTAAACTAGTTATCCTGTGGACTTTAGATAACAACACTAGACCAGACTGTTTTTATTTCAGACTAATCTGCATTCAGCAAGTACATTTCCAGGAAAAACAATCATAGTATTGCCGTAATACCATGTCCAGAAGACCTTTGATAACACCATGGACAGTTTTTAGTCAGTGGAAACACTATTTTGTTATTTTAATTTCCATTTGGTACAGTACCTTTTCCAATTGTTCCCCGGATACTATAGTACTGCCAAGACATATGTCCAAAAGATGGTATTTCTCCCAAAATACTATAGTACTGCCATGTCCAAAAAACACCGTATCTATCTCACCCAAAAATCCCTGTACCATGGCAGTGCTATAGTATTTTTGGATAATGCCATGTTTTTGGACATGTACCATGGCTGTAGTAGTATTTGGGGGTAGATTATTCTTAAAATCCCAAGGAGAAATAAAAACAACCCTTACCGTTCGAATAGATGTGGATATCAGCTCAACCCATCCCCTTGATCTGACTGTCATCCAGGGCAAATAATTAAGGTCTGTTATGTTTTTTTGAATCATTATGAGGCCCAAACTGGCAAGTACAGTGACCACACTCTCAGACATGACTGCGCACTGAAACCAGAGCAGCCTGATATTGGTGCACTCGGCACAGAAACGTCCCGTTTGTGGAAACCCACGTCTCAAACAAGCTTTTCAAACCAGCCCCTGCCAAAACTTTCCCTATTATTTCCTGTCACCTCAGAATGATCCGCTCCGCCGACGTCTTTCCATATGAATACTTCCTGCGAGGATATTTTCATATTTTCACACGACCCCGAACACTGGCGCCCACAAAAGCACATCTGTTCATGTCTACCGATCAGAGCGAGGTTTGTGTTTATCTGCACAGGTTTACCAAACAGTCTGGTCCAGAAGGATGAATAAACACAGGAAATGTACTTTGTCTCCATTAAAAACAGCTGTCTGAAGTCTCATTTAAAAGGCTAATTCTGGATGTCCTGACATTTGCACAATATAAACATCACAGCAACAAATTGGGAGTCAAAAGAAGTGTAATAGTGTCTCTACTAACTAAGAATCCTATAGTCAAACAATGGATTACTGGACATACCATTTTAGACATGCACTGTACCACAACAATACGATAGTATTTTGTCATTGGTATTGACCCTAAAATACTGTTGCTTCAAATACTACAGTATTACCAAAATACATAATGTGGTATTGCTATAGTACATTGTCCAAAATGCTGTAGTATTACTATGGTACATGTCCAAAAACATGATATAGTTAAAAATACTATAGTATTGCCATGGCTCTTGTCCAAAAGCATGGTAAAGCCCCTCTAAATACTACAGTATTACCAGTAAGACATGCCAAAAAATGTGGTATTGCCATAGTATCTTGTCCAAAATACTTTAGAATTACCTTGGTACAAGTCCAAAAACATAGTATAGTCCAAAATACTATGTTGTTGTCATGGCACCTGTCCAAAAGCACGGTAACCCCCCCCAAAAGCTACAGTTTTACCGTAATACATGTCCACACACATGGTATCAACCAAAAATGCTATAATATTGCCAAGGTCCAAAATATTATATCGTTGGCATTGTACATGTCCATAAACATGATCTAGTTAAAAATACTATAGTACTGTCATGGCACCTGTACAAAAGCTGGGTCGCCCCAGTTTTACAATAATACAGGTTCAAAAACATGGTATTGCCATATTACCTTGTCCAAAATACTGTAGTGTTGCTATCTTAATGTCCAAAAACATGGTACTGCCCCCAAAATACTGTAGTATTTCAGTAGCACGTGTCCAAAGCACAGTATTGTGAAATACCAGAAAACACATCATACATCAATTGTTCTCCTATAGAGATGAGATCAGTGGGAGAGTTGAGCTAAAGACCACATCTACTCTTACTTCAGGACCGATTTTATTGCTCCGCGGAGTAGGAACACATCTCTACTGCGTCTCCTGAGCAGTTTGTTCTGCTTTGTTTGGTGAGCGTTAGTGAGCCAAGCCCCAGGAGAGCATCATGGGGGAGCGCAGGAGCCGCCGAAGCCACTTGGTCTTTGTTTATTCACATGCAGCGGGCTGGGGGGTCTTCGGCAGAACCTGCGGGAGCCCGGGGATACTCTAGACTTATTTAAGACACATGGCAGAGGACAGAGGAAAAACACAGAGACGCGTGTGAAGGACATGGAGACTCCAGGAGAGCTCACGAGAAAGCCAGATAGACCCGAGCTGCTTCTAGTGAAGGACAGCTTGCTCTTTCAGAGCTCCTTTGTGTTTCAGTGGCAGTTTTGTCTCAAGTCTTCTTTTGTGGTTTTATTGTCAGATTAGTTCACAGTATTATTTCAGGCTAGTTTTAGTCATTTTAGTACTTCACCAAACATATTTTTTTGCTAGCTCCCAAGGAAACATTTCTCATTGAGTTTAACTAAAACTAAATAAACAAAAACTTAAGTAAATGACAAAAACACACAATTACTTAAAATTTAACTAAAAGTACAGTGAAAACAAAATCTAAAAACTAATTTAAAATATTAACAGAACTATATAAAATAACGCTTACTAGTGTTTACTATATAGCTGTGTTACTTTAGGGTTCATGTTATGCAATCATTTATAAATATTTTTAATTAGCTTTTATTTTATTAACAGTGCTCATTTGAATTTTAGTTTTAGTAAAATTATGAGCTTTTAAAATAATTTTAGTTAAAGTGTTAGTAACGAGTGTCAGTTTAGTTTGGTTCGTAAAGTACTTCAGCTTATTTATTTATTTTTTTCTATTTAATTTTCCTTTAATGTCTGTTTCATTTAATATTTTTAATTACAGCTTATAGCCTAATAACCGTGGCACTTCAAATCATTAATCATAATTATTAGCAATAATTACAGTAGTGATGATTGAATACTTGACCTACATTAGAGGAGACACTTGTGAGGCTTTTCTAATGAAGGACAACGGGGGAAAGTCTCTGCTTTCTTTCTCAAACGATTGAGACATTAAAGCACTCTTCAGGCGTGACATTGTTAGAGCGTCTCTGTTTGTTTCCATTCTGTGGAACGAAGGCAAACAAATCTCAGCAACAGCCGAGACTGAGACAAAACGAGCCTGACAGAGGAGTCTGGGTTACCATGGTAACGCTGTATTCTTCTCTGCAGCGGTACCCGATGCGATGGATGTGAAGGATGAGGACGAGCGCTGCCCGCTGGTGAGCGGCTGTGAGCGTGTGGATGGGCAGTGTGTGTGTGAAGTCAGACACTCCTGCATCCGGACCTACAGCTTTCCTGACAGAGAAGCCTGCGTGCATGCTGGGAAAACAGGTGCGCATTTCCCTCGCAGAGTAAAAGGCCTTAAAGAACTCTTACTTGTGGCATGATCGAATTTATAGTCATTACGAGTGTCTTGGTATAGCAGTCTCAGTTATTATGTTAAAGGGTTTTACCCCATCTGTGTGCCTGGAGCACTGAAGCAGTCAAAAGAGCACTGGAATATTTTTAGAAATAGACAACGATACATAGTTTGGGTCAAAATTTCTCCCTTATATGTTGTAGTCATATAAAACATATGGCAATATTTATATTAATACATTTCAAAAATATTTTAAATATATTTTAAAATATACAAAAAAAGGCCAAACTAATTATGTGCAACCACTGCTTATTGATGGATTTATAATGTGTACTTTAAGGTTTTATATTATAATGTTGGGTAACGGTGTTTAGCATTTAAAGCAGCATAAACATGTATTTTCTCTCTGAACAGCCCCATCACTGGAAAGAAAGACTAATAAACACTACCTAACACATTTTATATAGATTTTATTATCGCTGCAATACTCTCTTTTGTTTTATTGCGTCATGATTGGAACACGTCCCAAAGCAGACATGTTTTAAAAGATTAATACGTGATATGTAATTTCATCATGTCTCATCATGTTTATGTTCAGCATAAAGTTATTTAAACCTAAATTTATTGAAATACATTCAACCAGAAATGTGTCCTAGTCCTCATTAGAGATGGTGAGATTTATATGGCGCATATATCTCTGTGTTTCTCAGGTTCTCGTCGTCACGAACACAGACACAGGTTTGTGGGTCCTGTGAACCCGGAGTGTGTGTTTTCTGGCTGTAATCTGACGGCCGACGGCTGTGTTTGCTCGTCTCGGAGCTGCGATGATCACTTCACGTACACCAACCGCAGTCAGTGCCAGCGAGCCGCAGGTAACACATTCACACTGAACAGAACCTTTGCAACGCATCTGATGTAGATTAGAGATTTGAGAACGTTCACACGACCTTCACTAGCGCTTGATAATAAAGAAATAAACATCAGGACAAAATGTTCTTAAAGTAATGTTCTTATAACTTATGATATTTGATGTACACTATATTGCCAAAAGTATTGGCACCCCCTTCTAGTGAACAGGTTTGATTACTTTACCAATAGCCATGAATATTATTCTTAATGTTTAAGCATATAATGATTTTCAGTGAGTTGTGTGGTTTGGACAGAACTCTTTTCTTTTTTATTCCACATTAACAATGCTCTGCATCTGGTATCTAGTTTTAACAATTAATCCATAAAACCAACAAATCAAAGGAGGTCCTCAGAAAATGTAACCATTTGTGTGCTTTTGATAAAACTAGATTTGGGTTTTCCACCCAACTTAGCTAATCATCAGTAATTGTACACAATAACATTTTGAATTCTTTACCTGCAATAACTACTTTAGATGGGCTATCAACAGAATTATAAAATCCTATCATCTCTCTCTCATGTGTCACACTGTTTTAACAGACTTTGACCACTGTATCATCGGCATATTTAATAATGTGTCTGCCTGGGTATTTACTTCAGCACCTATCCATATAGTTAAAAAAAATTATAGAGGTGAAAGAATACAGCCCTGGGGTCAACCCACTGATGAATAAAGCTCCTGGGAGTATTCTCTGATTACATGTACTATTTGAGATCAGTATATTATTATGATTTCTGAAGATCATGTGACACTGAAGACTGGAGTAATGATGCTGAAAGTTCAGCTGAACATCACAGAAATAAATTACACTTTAACACATTTTCACAGAGAAAACAGCTAGTTTAAATTCCAATAATAGTTCGTAAATTGTACTAGATTTTTCTGATCAAATAGCTTTAATGAGCAGAAGAGACATTTAAGAGAGATTTAATTTGAGATGTTTTAATGTGTTTTCAGGTTTTACTCGTATAATTTCTCATGGATTGTTTCATTTAAGCATTTCATTTTAATGCATGGTGAGTTTATTTAACAGCATCTTTTGTTTGGATAATCAGCATAACTTTAGCGTTATTCTCTCTACACTTAATTACTCTTTTCTTAGTTACCCTCCTCTATATTTGTAATAATTGTAGAAATGCACATCTGTTTCTGTGAATGTCACAGAAGTGAGATTTGTGTTGGTTGGTTATTTTCAGTGTTAGTGAAAGGCTTGTTGAAGAGATCTCTCAAGGCTTTCGGTGGAGTAATAACTTCATACAGTAACAGTGTTACAGTAAACAGGGTTTCTCAGCGTTTTTCTCCAGCAGCCAAAGCGATTACTCAAGCACACATCTGTTGATCGTTAGCTTGTTTGCGCAAGTGTCCGAGTGGGCTGTGTGTGTCTGTCTGTTATCAACGTACAAGTGTGTAGCTTGTATAACAGGCTCGTCCCTTGGTTACGTATGTAACCCTTGTTCCCTGAAGAAGGGAACAGAGACGTCACTTTGAGATCTCACTTTGAGAGACCAATCCACTTCGAGTGTTTTAAAGCAAGCCAATGATTACGGCATGCACTGTTTGCACTCAGCCGCAACTGATCACAGCGTGAGTATAAATGAGCAGCTGGTTCAGCGCGTATTCAGGTCTTCGTTGAGGAGCCGAGTCGGTGACCCCGCTGCTCAGTGGTGGTACAGCACCATTGGCTATGAGACTTGACGTCTCTGCTCCCTTCTTCAGGGAACGAGGGTTACATAAGTAACCGAGACATTCCCTTTCAGTCGGTCACTCTGAGTCACGTCGGACATGACAGACGAAATTAGGAGCCCTACCAAAACGCCATGGACGCTCCCCCTAACAGTGTCCTGTGGGAGCCTCCCAAGCCCTCTCTGTCTGGCCTAGACCGGGGCTCACCACAAGAAGCCCATTCAGTAAGACTGGAACACTGGGAACGTCCAAGTTCTATTGAACAGAGACATACGCAAGGTCAGCCTTCCCGTAGGAGGTCTCAGGACGTATACTCATATGGACAGTACTTCAGTGCAGATGGAAAATTGGAGGTGATTGAACCCTCTTAAGGTAGCAGAAGGTCTGCCAGGGAAACACGGGTTATACGTCTTAACCGTGGAATACACACATGGAGTCCTTTCAGGTACTCCACATGGACCCAGCTCTCTACTGGTTCTCAAGGATTCATCGATAGGATGAGGAACTCAACAGGGTCTACTGTATGGACACTCTGGAGAAGTTTACAAGCCAACCCGAAACCAGTGCCTCTACCCGTTTGAGGTGAGAACACAGGATACCCGTTTCACACGAAGGCTATAGAATCTATCAAACATGTTAGGGGTCGCCCAGCCCGCAGCTCTATTAATATCTGCCTGCACCCAGGATGATGCCACACTCCTTGATGAGTGGGCCCATAACCTGAGAGGGCAGGGCACATCCTGTGCTTAGTATCCAGTGGGCCATTCTCTTCTTGGAGACGGCATTCCCCTTCTTCCAGCCTCTGTGACCAACAAAGAGCTGCTCTGAGGTCCTGAAGCTTTGTGTCCGGGTGGAGTAGCATCTTAGTGCTCGGACGGGACAGAGCAAAGCTAGGGCTGGGTCTGCCTCCTCCGAGGGCAGCTCTTGGAGGTTCACCACCTGGTCTCTAAATGGAGTAGTGGGAATCTTGGGCACATAGCCAGGCCACGGCCTCTGTGTTACCTGGGAATCCGCTGGCCCATTTTTTTTGGCCCAAACGATTTGTCAAGTGAAAATGCCTTCGAGTCCCCCTACCCTCTTGATGGTGGCCAGTGCAAGCAGGAGCAGAGTCTTCATTGACAGCAGCTCAACTGCTGGCATAGGCTCAAATGGGGCCTGTTGAAGTGCTCTCAGCACTAGAGACAGGTCCCAAGAGGGTACAGTGGGGGGCCGTGGAGGATTGAACCTTTTGGCCTCCCTGAGGAACCTGATGACCAGGTCATGATTATCCAACTGTGTGCCAGGGCGTTCATGCCGAGAGTTCCCTCGGTCAGGAGTAAAATAACTGCCAACGAGAGGTCTCCGGAGAGGCAAACAGGTCTACCTGAGCAGCTCCGAAAAGCTCCCAGGTCAGCTGAATCATCTGGGGATGGAGTCTCCATTCTCTGGGAAGTGCAGTTCACGACAGCTCGTCGGCTGGCTGGTTGCACAAGCCTGTTTTTTACATTTTATTAAATCATTTTTTTAAGTATATTTTGGTATATGCAGGTTAAAACTAAATATATATTCAATTTCAAAAATAGATTTAAGTGAGCTTCCTGGTTTACAACAAATATTTAACATATATTTAAAATACATTTTGGTCAAAAATACATATTTCTTGCCATGGCAGCATCTCAAAAGTGTCCAGCAGCCCATGCAAAAGCTTGTGTAGGTCATATTAGAATGAATGCATGCATTAACTGGCGGTTTACGTCTGTGTTTGCGCAGATGACAGACTGTGAGTGTTTACTGAGCTGCACTTGACTGCAAATAGAGCTAAATTTGACTAAACCTTTCTTTACAGACATTTGGGAAGAACCTTGATTAGTAAAAACTACCAAATGACCACCTGTGAGTGATGTAAGGGCTGCATATTTAATAGAAATTTACAACAACAACAATAATAATATTTACAACAACAACAACAATATTAATAAGTGTTATTATAATTATAATTATATTTTTCTTAACCGGTAATTATTTTATTTTTAAATAAAGAATTTATATTGCTCATTTTATTTAACATTTTTATTCATAATAAAATAAATAAATAAGAATAACAACAATCATGATAACAATATTTTTTATTATTACTATTATATTTTTCTTAAATAGTAATTATTTCTAATTCTAATAACAATTTGGCCAAAAATGTTGTGATTATATATCAATATGGCATTAAAATAATAACAACAACGAACAACATCATTTATTTACTGATGGATTGATTCATTATCATATTGATCAATTATAAAAACATTTTGACCATATTGTGTGGTCCTAAAAACTAGCTTTTTTATTTCATACATTTGCATTTATATTTCAAATAACAATTTTATTAGAAAATAACTAATACTGTTTAATAGATTAACCTTATTCACTTATTTGGGTGTTTTCTGAGAAAAGCTTCCATATGGATATAATTCATAGACATTATTGCAGCAGACAGATTAATGGTTGAAAATGTAAAAAGTGTCTTTAGAAGTCACTATATTGTTTGTTTCTCCCAAAGTCTATATCTGAAGGCTTATCATGTGAAGAGATTCTCTGTTCCTGTGTTTAAAAACCCACCACATGTGAGCCGTTGTTTATAGTTTATAACAGATACTGTAGAGTTATTATTGAACCAAATCAAGGACTGCAGTCGAGGGCAAAAGAATCTTCATTCTGTCAAAAACTGTGTTCTCTCCCAAAAACATTTTTTCATTCTCTTGCAAAAAAGTATACTTCATTCGATAAACTTTGCATTTGTTCATTAAACCTTTGTGTTCCCCATGAATCTGCATTTTCTTGAAAACAACTCAAATGTTTTGTTAGCAAATGAAGAATTTGCGAGAGAAGGTCTCTTGAAGGACCACAAACATTTGCAAGAAAACAAAAAATGCAATGAGAAGTAAAGCATTGAATTATATTTTGCATTCCTCAAGAAACTTTGCGACGTGTGCACAAAAATCTCGAATGTTTTGTTATCGAATGCTACATTTTGTGGAGGAAGAATTTGTTAGAGAATGTCTTTTGAAAAACAAATTGTGATAAATTAGTAAAAAAATACAGTGTTTCTTGTAGAATCGCAAAAGTTTTGTGAAGGAACGAAAAGGCCTTGAGAAATTTTTTCTTCAAAAAAATAAAAAATCTGAAATATTCTTAAATTGAGGTGCATTTACTATGTAAGCAAAATTAATCTAAAAGAAATGAAGTGAATTTTGCTTAAAACATAAAATATTACTTAAAATTACCTGCCAGTGAGGTAAGAGAAATACCACCACCAGCTGATGATTTAATTTATTTTGAGCAAAATTCACTTCATTTAGTTTCTTTCCCCTGGAAATGAGACTGAATATCTTACATCACTTTGCTTGTCTAGTAAATGCATTCTAATTTAAGAATCTTGGCTAGAAACAAGTCAAAAAGTGAAGCCTGGTGGTCATGTTTGGGTGTAGGATCCCTTTTAAAGTCATTGTTTTAGTTTTGTTTTGAGTTCAGCTCAGGTCATTGAAGACTCGGACTTCACTAAAGCCATTTTAAAGCCGTTTGGTTTCTCCTTCCCTCCGAGGTTGTGTTGAAGTCGCCGGAGCTGGGATCATTGTTTCTCTTCACGTGAACTATATCCAAAATCGATGTTAAACCAGAGGGCTTACCCCAAAAAAAGCCACACAGGGGCGGCCGGACTGAGCCGGCTTTGTTCTGCACTGACTAGCATCCAAAGTCAGTTTTTGAACAGAGTGAGCATTGTACGCTTTTTCCATGAGTAAACCCTGCTTGTCAACACAGCCTCCTCTGCCTGAGAGCTGCGCACCACTGAGAAAGACTGCCGCCCTTGTGCCCTCGGCGCGAAGAAAAACACGTTCACAAAGAGCCGCTTCACTTTCATGAAAGAGCGTCTGAGATCTCAGATATATGCATTGTTTACAAAGAGCCTTTCTGCGCTTATTAAACGAATTTCCGCTTACCCTGGAGGGTGTGTGTGTGTGTGTATATGGGTGTAAGTTTGTGAGTGAGTGTGTGTGTGTGTGTGTGTGCACCTGTATTTATCACGTTATAGGGACCAGTTGTCTCCACAAAGATAGGAATAGCAGTAAATGTTGAGCTGGTGGGACATGTGTTAGGTCTCCATGAGGAAACAAGCTTATAAATCACACAGAATGAAGTGTTTGAGAATGTAAAAGT
>JAUMHQ010000078.1:3013518-3028596 GCA_032361165.1 Enteromius paludinosus
TGGGTCGCTGTACGTGATGCAACACTTATTATAACCGGAGGAGACTTAATATAATAAAGAGACTTGAGACTTGACTTCGACTCTAGCTCAGAGACTTGAGACTTGACTTGGGCACTAGCTCGAAGACTTGAGACTTGACTTGGACTCTAGCTCAGAGACTTGTGAGCATCTCTGATGCGACCACATCACAGGGTCAAAACAATGTTAACCCAGGGTCAAAATAATGTTAACCCAGGGTCGAAATATTGTTAACCCTGGGTTTAATGTGACCACATCACAGGGTCAAAATAATGTTAACCCAGGGTTAAATGTGACCACATCACAGGGTCAAAATAATGTTAACCCAGGGTCTAAATAATGTTAACCCAGGGTCGAAATAATGTTAACCCTGGGTTTAATGTGACTGCATCACAGGGTCAAAATAATGTTCACCCAGGGTTAAATGTGACCACATCACAGGGTCAAAATAATGGGAGCCCAGGGTCGAAATAATGTTAACCCAGGGTCGAAATAATGTTAACCCGGGGTTTAATGTGACCACATAACAGGGTCAAAATAATGTTAATTCAGGGTTGAAATATTGTTAACCCAGGGTTAAATGTGACCACATATTAGTGTAGACTTGTAACATACATTCAAACTAACTGAAATAAAATAACATTTTTATAACCTATTTTATCTCAGTTAAAGGTTATTTTATTCCAAATAATGAGTTTTTATGGTTTGTTTTTTGTCAGCTATACTAAACCTGGTCCAGTGTAAATAAATGACTAAGGTATAAGCTTACTTGTTATGAAGAAACACTGCTATGTGACCACATCTTAATCATAACCTAATCATAATTCTTTGTAAATTGCCAGCCATAATTTCATCATGGTACCAGTATTAACATTGTGTTTGTGGAATATGCGAGCCATGGCTCTTAAGCATTTGAATGATGAAGGGCGATTGGCTGTTTACACTGACATTTTACATAGTCGAATGGGTCGGACTCCACACAAAGAGGGTCTTAAACTGCTTCCCCTTCTCAATGGGGCTCAGATGTCATTGGATTCGACAGAACGTAAAGAAATATGTGTAGAGTCAGCAGTCTCCACACGTGTTTAATTCATGAAGAACAGACACGGACGGACAGTAAAGTGACCTCTGGCTGTTTCGTTAATGGGCTTTCATCCGTGATCTATGATGACGACTCTGTTATTACTCATTCATTAATCTTTCATCTGACACTTTGATTCATTAGCAGTCCTAATAGTGATATTTATTAAATCAGAGCTGTACAGTTTGAACCTTCAGCCTTTCAGTCATCAGCTCAGATTTGGCTTTCACATCTGACTGAATCTGGATAAATGTAGGCGGGGCTTGGTTTTGTCCACTGTGATTTGATTGGCTGGTGCAGGCGAGTGAAACATGATGGTATTTTACTAATTAAAATTGTTACATGTTATGATAGTGATAGTTTGTGAAGTCTTCTGTAAGCTAATTGTAGATAATATATCAATTAAAATGATCAGCACGAGCTGTTAATTGTTCCTTCCTGCCCAGTTAAACAGAAATAGCTGTTTCCCCACTTTTCCTGTTAATAAATAATACATATTGTTTTCAATACATACGTACTTGTATTATTTTTGTATTTGTGAATTTTGTGAGTTTAATCAATTTAAATGCATTTTTATTATGTAAAGACATTATGTTTGTACATTAATATATATATATGTATTATGTATATTAGTATTATATGTATATACACATATTTCTTTGTGCAAATATAATGTCTTTTAACATAAACCTAATATTTTTAACATAATTATAACATAAACCTAGTATTTTTTACCCCAAATTTAATATTAAATATAATAATATAAATGAGTATAATATAAAAAATCATATATAAATATATATATTTTTTTTAATTGATGTGATGCATGTTATATAATTTTTTTTTTTTTCTAATTATTTTAAATATAATCGTTGTGTTGGCCACTGACTTTACTGGTGGTGCACTACTATTACTACTACTAATAATGATAAAAATAAAATATTAAAAATATAAAAGCATACAAAATATTTTTATTATATAAAGATGTAATTTTTATGTAAAAAAAAGAAATGAAATCTATTTTCAGCACTTGTTTCTATCATTCAAGAAAAATAAACCTAGTAACTTTTTCACCTTAAATGTGATAATAAATATAAGTATATTTATTAATATATAACAATGTAATTATAATTAATAATATATTTAGTTATCATCTATTTATTTATTAATAATAGAATGCTACATAATAATATAATGTTATTTAGAAGTCCATAGTGAGATGTTTCTGGAGCTGCTTTTATCCGGACTGTGTTCTTCAGAGGAAAGCAGAAGCAGATGTGTGTTAGAAGCATCTGGATCCGGAGCGGCAGAAACCAGAAGCTTTAATGAATCACAGTGTTATAAGCATAAAAGTGTCCTGCGTTATTACGAGGTATCGTGAGATGTGCTTTCATCCGTCTTCAGGAGTTGAAGTTGCTTATGAGCGTTGCGTGGTGAGCTGAATCAGCAGGTTTGTGCTGGTTAGTGCTGGTTAGTGCCGGTTGATGGTTTATGGGTTTTTCTCCTCACACGCAGGAGGAATAAGCACGGCTGTGAGATGTGCCGCTGTGTCCGCTGTCCTCCGTTCTCCTGCGACAAACTCTGCAGCGACGGCTATAAGAAGAGCAGGAAGGGCTGCAGCGTCTGCGAGTGTAAAGGTGAGTGACTGCGCAGAGGTCAGAGGTCATGAGACTTTACCTCAGAGGCCTCACTCTACAGAATGTTCCTACAAGCAGTTTATAAATGTCTAAACAGCAAGAAAATTCAAGTGTGCTCCTGCAACAGAGTGAATCTGGTTTATGCTCAACATTTAATGCTTGTTTATAATAACTATAATAGTTAATAAAGTGTAATGAATATTATAGTAAACTATTCAAATTATTATATTAATTTTAATATATATTTTATAATAAATAGAGTTATTTGTGGATTGAATTATTAATGGCCTCACGCTGTGATCGTCTTCAGCTGATGATCTGTGTTCACGGAGTTCAAGCGGTTTGAGGGCAGGTTATTTTAACTCGGTTAACTCCGTTACATGCCCTCGTTGTGTTTGTGTGTAAATACGGTGTGTTTGTGGAGTGTATTTGAGTTGGTTCTGTGTTCGGTCACACACACGTCGTAAAAGCACAGCAGCTTTTCTCAAACATCTGGAGCAGTTTTCAGAAAGCTGCTTAAATATTTTGAGATCAAAACTGTACTAAAACACTTTTTAAGAAGGTAAACACAGAAAAAACACGCCCTTTGCTTTTTCTTGCAGTTGTGTGTGTTGCTTTAACTGCTTCATTCAGTTCAGTTTATCCACAGCACAGTTATAAACTCATTATTGGCTAAATATCAGGCGTTTAGAGGATGTTATTTCAGCTGGAGACAGGAATCAGGAATTATAATAGGATATTATTCACATTGCACTAATAGACTGATCTTATCATAATATTTAAATAGTGAAGTATTTAATACACAGAGTTATTACTGCATTTTATTTATGCTGATTTACATTTTATATTCATTGTATTTGGAATGATCAACTAAAACTAAAACCTTAGAAAGAGTTAATTACTTAAACCATTTTTACCATTAACTGAACTAAAGTGTGTGTGTGTGTGTGTGTGTGTGTGTGTATAAAGCAGCATTTAGTATTTTCATTTACTTTATGTTAGTGTACAAAAAAAAGAAACTAAAAAATAAATAAATAAATTATAAAAAATTTACTAATTTTAAATAGAAAATATAACAAAAATGAACTAAAAATATGAATTAAAAACCATAATAATAAAAATAAAAACTATATTTTAGAATCAAAACGTAATAAAAATGACTAAAGCACACAACAAAATTACTAAAATGTTAAAACATACAATTAAATATTAATAAAAACCATAATAAAAAAAATTACTAACTATGTAGACATTTTTTTTATTAATAAAAAATTACAAAATTACTAAAAGGTCAAAATTTAAATAAAAATGGAAAATCAATGACAGCGTATTTTTTTTATGCAAAGTACATTATTCTAATTTTTTCCTCCTCGGATTGTGAGCTGGAAGTTTTTCGTGAGGTTAACTCTCACTCATCTGGCCGGTTTTGCGATGTCCTCCATCACCTCTGGTCTGTTGTTCAGATGCAGACAGCACCAGCGCCTCGGCCACCGTATCCTCCAGCTTCTGTCTGACGGCGAGCGGCCGGCGCTTCCAGGAGGGAGAAGGATGGCACGACGGCTGTCGGGACTGTTTCTGTCACGCCGGCCGAGAGATGTGTGTGCTGATCACCTGCCCTGTTCCCAACTGTGTCCAGCCTGTGCTCCGAGCTGACCAGTGCTGCCCCAGCTGTGAAGGTGACTCTCTCTAACTGCATCACACCTCGTACACATATACACACTCTAATATCTGATACATAGGTTCAGGTTTTTCTATTCATTGGGACATTTTTGGAGGGTGTAGAACCAGCTTAGAACACTTCAGGATGAAACACTCACTGTGTGTGTGTGTGTGTGTGTGTGTGTGTGTCAGACGAGGGGGGCAGCGGGCAGCGGGAGGGAGATCTGGTGGTGTGTCGTGCTCCGGCCGGAGAGCTGTATGTGGAGGGAGAGACGTGGAGTCTGGACGAGTGCACCAGCTGTACCTGTCGACAGGGAAGAGTGCTCTGTGAGTCTGAGTCCTGTCCCCCGCTTCTGTGTCACACACCTGTCCGGACCAGAGACAGCTGCTGCTACACCTGCGCAGGTAACACACACACACACACACACACACTGAGACATGGACCGTCTCTTTTAGAAATAAAAGTGATTGATTGATTGACAGAAACACACACACTTGGTTGTTTTGGCTGCTGTTACTTTAAGAGCTGCTGCTGCACATGGCACATGTTTTCCTGCCACCTAGAATGAAGTTTGAATATGAAATGATCTACAACGCAGCGGGGCATTTGTTAGTGTCTGAAAACTCCCGTTGTGTGTGAGCGTAAAGATGTTCGAAATAAACACAATTCTTGTCCAGAAAACCGTAGCCTCGCCCCTACGTTAAATATTTTGAACACTGTTAAACTAGTAAAACTGCTCGCGTGCTACCAGCTGTAACCGTATGTTGGTGTTTGTTCTCTCAGAGGAGGATCTGGAGCCCCTGAATCCCTCCAACAGCAGTCATCAGGAGTCCTGTGTGTCCAGCGCCGGAGAAATCCTGCGGAGCGGAGACTCGTGGAAACCCAACGCCTGCAGCAGCTGTGTCTGCCTCGCCGGGAGCGTCCGGTGCTTCTCACAGCAGTGTCCAGTCGCTGACTGCAGGGTCCCGGTGCTGCGCAAGGGCCAGTGCTGCCCGCAGTGCATGCTGGGTATGTGTGCCATTTTACCATGGGAAGAAGTGGAGTACAATTACTAATGCACAAGTCTCGCCAAAAGCAATATAAGATACTATATTTAATCATCAGAATGAATAATTATTTCTTTAAAATGATTCCCTTTTTTTCTAATTTAAAGTTTGGTGCTTTTAATTATTTATTGAATATTTTTAAATAATTGAATTATTATTATTATTATTTTAAATATTTAAATTTTTTAATTTGATTACAGTTAAGTATTATTATAAATATTTTTTATTAGTTAATTTTTAATCTTAATCTTATTTAATAATTTAAAAATTGGAATTTTAAAATTTTACATTTATTTTTATTAACTGTTTTTTATTTTGGTAATTATTTAAACTTTTGTATTATTTTTTTAAATAATAATTCTACTTATAATATAGTTATGTTATAATTATAAAATGATTTTCGTTTTTTTATTTTTGCATTATTTAATTTTCAATTTAAATTTCCTGAATTTTTACTGTATATTTTAATTTAACTTTTATTATAATTTTTATGAAAAGAAATAACATTTTTTATAATTCAACTTTTTAGTGTTTTATTTTTTTATTCTATTTCTATTTATAATCTAAATATAAATTTTTTTATTCAGTAGTTTATGAATCCCTGCATTAGAACATATGTTGGTGAATCGGCTCGTGTGGCTCTGAAGTCCAGGAACAATCCTGTTGATATCGGTCCGCTCACATGTTTCCTGTTCAACACGATTCAATGCGAGGAAAGCTTTTCCTTCGTCATTGTTCTTCTGCGTGTTTCATCTTTGGAGGCTTGTAGAATGATGCTGATGTGGATCATGTGGTGTGTTTGCAGAGATAACGAGCTCGTCAGCGCCGGTCACCGAGAGCCGGATCACCGCTGCTCCTCCGCTCAGTGTCACAGGTGATTATTACAGTCTCTTCACAAACACTGACTTGCTAGATTTTTTATTAACTCATTAATTTATGAGAAAAAACTTCATGTTTAAAAGTCATGTACAGGACGGATGGTTTCTGATGTCACACATTCTCTCGTGTAGATGGTGAAGGTCTCTCGCCGGACGTCCCGAGCCAGACGGAGATGACGCTCATCTACCAATCAGCGGCCTGGATTCTGGCGGGAATCCTGCTGGCCGTGGTCATCTTCCTCCTGGTGGCCGTTCTGGTGAACCGCAGGAAGAACTGGGTTCAGATGTCCTGCTACGGAGCGCCAAAGAAGGTGAGCGACTCCCAACTCCCAACGACGTTACTCTTTGACTTTTTAAGGTTTTCATATATTCTGTAAACATATTAAGGTTAATATTAATGTTTGTTCAAGGTTTATTTATTCAATAATTTAATTAATTAATTTTAGTTTTTGCAATTGTTTATTTGCACCCACAATATTTTTGGTTTATTTTTTTGCATCTAAAAAAGTCTTGTTTTGTGTGAATTGTTTGCTCTCCAACAAATATTTTTTTTCCACCAAAATGTTTTATTCATCATTTTTTTCTTTGTGTTTTTTGCAACAAATATTTTTTCCTTCTCTTTAATTTTTTGCAACCTAACAAATCTTTTTGTTTTTTTGCACTCTCAAAACTAATTATTTTTATTTATTTTCCCCAAACAAACCTTTGCACTCTTTAACAAATCATATTTATTTTAATTTGTCTATTTTTTTCACTTTTTTATAGTATTCTTTCCAAATAGAGCTATTCAAATCATCTTTTCAAATGTCTTTATTATTTCTCTTTTTCATCTTATTTCAAATACATTTTTTGTTTGTTTGTGGTTTTCCTGTTTTATGTGTTTATTCTGTCTCCTCCGAGCGAGACGGCAGTGATGTGATCTGTGTTTGTCCGGCAGACGGTGATCCTGCAGAAACACGTGAACAAGAGCTCTCTGGTCTACATGGAGCCGTCCCGAGAGAGTCAGTTCCAGAGCGTGAAGAGCGAGAGCGTCTCTAACGGAGAGCGGATCTGTATCCCGCGTGCTAAACTAGCTAACGGTCACGTCCAGCGCTAGCAGAAACTCCAGTCCTGTGATCATCTCCTTCTTTATTCGGTGTTATTCTGATGTCCGGAGCGTCCGAACTAAACAGGACCACAGCTTTTGATGGACATGGAGCTTCGGCAGACACAAACCAAACGTTGAGGAACCAGACGGACCTTCAGAGACAGTCGTCATGTTTCCTGACCTCTCCAGTCTGTTTATTTGTTTCTATACGTTCAAGTGTTTTCCTGTAGATTGTTGTTAGTCTCTATAAGCCTGGAGACGGAGGAGGACTGAACTTTCCTGTGTGTTCATAACCAACTGCGCTTCAGAGCAGATCAAGTCACTCTACAATATGATCAGTTTTCACTTCTCAAGGGAATGCTGTTTCCATCCACAACACGCAACTCGTATAAATATATATGTATAAATGTAATATTTATTATATTAAATATTAAAAATGATATATAAATAAAATATAAATACAGATACACTACGAGCCTCTTCTGCTCTCCAAGCACTCGCAGCAAAAACAGATATTCAGTCAAAAATGAAAAATGAAAACAGCTGTTTTTTATTTGAATATATTTTAAAATGTAGTTTATTCCTGTGATTTCAAAGCTGAATTTTCAGAAGTCATTCTGATTCTGATTGGCTGCTCAAAAAACATTTATGAATGATATCATTTTTATTCTGTTGAAAAAAACAGAGTAGAATTGTTTCAGGTTTTTTGGTGAATTCAGAAGAACAGCTGAAATAGAAATCTTTTAATCAATTTAAAGCATCCATGCTAAATAAAAGTATTATTTAATAATTTTTGTCATTTCTTTCACATTAATTTACGAGAGAAATAAAGTCAAACTAAAATGTTAAGAATAAACTCTAAATACGAGATTAAAGTCATTAAATTGAAAGAATAAAACTTGAAAAAAACCCTCATATTTCGAGACTTAAGAGTGCAGAACAGAAGGCTTGTTTTTTTATGGCACATGTTCTGCTGAAGCGTATGACTCTACGCTGATTTACACGCTCCAGCGAGATCACGTGTGTTTCTCTACACTTTTATTTGTCGAAATATTATTTTTTCTATATGTAACAAGTTTTTTCCCCGAACTGTAACTACTTTAATCTATAAAATTAATTTAATGACTTTGTCAAGATTTTATTTACTTTTTCTTGAAATTTAGCGACTTTAATCTCGAAATGATTAAATGTTTTATTATTGCTTGGCCCTAATCTTCTTCCGTAGTTTTGGGTGCAGAAGAGGATTCTATAAAAAGCATTAAAAACCTCATTATTCAAAACCTTGACTGGTGGTAAAGTGATAAATAGGTGTATTTATATTTGATATTTCTAAAATAAAAAAGAAAATTTTTATATACAAGTATTAGCATTTATATATAACTAATTAAATATACATTTATATATATATCCACTTCTCTAGAAGTCAGTTTTTGGCCCGAGTTTTGGAGTCCTGTTCACATAGGGAGTTAAATTCACGTTCATGAAGTTTTTGTTTCTCTCTGTTTTTGATACTGTATCTTTAAGAGATATGTAAATGAGAGGTCACATGTTAATAACACCTGTGATGTTGCACATAAAAATTCAGAACGAGTCATTTTTGCAGTTTAGTTTAGAGGAAGATGTGTGTGAGAACGTTTAATTAGAAGAAACACTTGGGAGTTGATTTAGAGCTGGTTTCTCACTTGAACTGATGTACGCATCATTAGTCTGAATCAATCACACGATGATTGTAGTTGGAGAGTCGCTCAGTGAATGATACATGTACAAAAAACATTAAAAATAGTAGAGGAAAGTATCTTATTTATTTTTTCACATTTATTTATTAATACTAAACTCTAGTTCGTGACTGATTTCTGTCTGGTCTGTGAAGTTGCAGAGAAACCCAAAGCTGCTGTACAGATTTTATAAACCGTCTGTCTGCTTTATATCGCCTCTTATTTATTTGACCTTTGCTACGAGTCCGTATGATCCAATAGATGTTCAGCTGTAACATGTACACGTTTTTGAAATAAAAATGAATTGTGTGGATCTTTGTGCTTTGGACTGAATTTGCTCACACAGAATACAACATACCCAAAAAATGTATAATATTTCAAGAGTTCGTTTGTAAAAATCTTGTTTTTTTATTCCAACTAATAGCATTGAATTAAATTTAAAACAAATACAGCTAACACACACAAAAAAACATTTATGAAAATGAATGCATATTCATTTTTCAGCCTCTTTTATCATTTATCATACTTGACTGTTGACAGATAGGCTTCAATCTCTTTAACTACCGCATGTTTTGTTTTACATTGTTAGAAAATATATACTATTACTATAACAGTAATGTAACTACATTCATGTTTAAAGAAGAAGAGAGACGATGTGATACAGGAAAATAGTTTATTTCCTTCAGTTGTGGACTGTACAGTATTTCATTTTGATTTCACAGGAACCGTTATAAATACATGATTGATGACTGGACCCTTCAGATGACGCTCATCAGTCTTTGGCATCAAACCCGTCGTGGAAAAGACCGCTGTGTGTAACGACAGAATCTGTAAAGCTTTAAAATGCTCTCGGTGTGTCTGGGCAGTGAAACCAGATCAGAGCAGGATCTTGTAATAATCGTCTCTGTAGCTGTAGAGAACCACCACAGACACCCTGAAAACACAAAACACAGCTCAGGGTCCACTGCACACTGAATCATCATGACATTCCAGAAATCAAAATAAAGATTTAGATTTTAGTTCAGATTTTTACCCTTTGGGCAAATATTTTTTTTTTAGATCTGTTACTCCTGAAGATAAAGACACTGACTTTACTCTTTCTTTAATAAATATTATTTCTTAAAAAATAAATAAATAAAGTCACACAAATATATAGATGTTGTACCAACTCAAAATTCCAAGTTGTGAGATAAAAAATGTGAGGAAAAGGAAAAAAAGTCAAGATTGCCTTTGTATTTTTTATTCCATTGGCTTTTTTTCCCTGAAAAGTAAACCCCAAATAAATCCGAACCGTACATGAACTCACAAGATAATCCAAACTGTGAGATAAATCTATACAGTGACAAACCTGCAACTGGATGAAAAAGTGAACTGCAAGATATAAACTTACATCGTACTCGGAACTGCAAAAAGTCTGAACAATATAATGTCTGCAAAATAATAATAATAATAATAATTAAAAAAGAAAATTGCAAGATGTAAACTAGAGAAGAGAATTAGGGCCAAGCATTAATAAAAAATGAAAATCATTTCAAGGTTAAAGTCTTTAAATTACGAGAAAAAAACTCGTTCAATTTTGAGAAAAAAAAAGTCAACATAAAATGTTGAGAATAAACTCATTAAATTACCAGAAACAAACTTGTTAAATATTGAGAAAAAAATATTTTGACAAATAAAAGTGAAGAAAAAACAGCGTGCTTCGTATTGGAGAGCTGTTTTCCAGACTCACGCGTCTCTCAGCGCTGTTCAGCGCTCGGCTGACCGAGACGGGTAGCGCGTTTCATCTGAGCTCGCGCTGCGCTGTCTTTAGACCGAATTCTCGCGCGGATGACAGCGCATATGAAAACATTTCACTAAACAAGCTGCGGGCCGGGCGTTTGAAATTCATCCACTGCCGTATTTGGCCCACGGCTGGATATTAACAGGATGTGGTAATAACATAGAATGTGAATTAGCCTATTTTATATTTACATTAAGAAATAGCCTGCAAGCTGCCTTATTGGGACCAGCTCTCCCTGCCTCTAATCAAACCACAGACTCCATGGTGACTTAAACTAGAGTTTAATGCAGAAACACTGTGCCATATAACTGCATTTAGAATACTTTCCGATCCACAAACGAATGTTGGATTTACTGTAGCACCACTTCATGAATGCATTATAATTAAGGCAGTTAAAATCCACTTTTCTGATGTGTCATGTGACGAAAAAGAAAGGAAAGAGTTTGGCAAGAAATGGATTTAATCGGACATGTTTTACTCGAGCGTATTACTCTACGAACTACGCCACCGGAGACGCGCCAAAACAAGATTCTGTTCTGCACTTTACTTCTCGAAACATGAGCGTTTTTTCACTACATTTTTTTTCTCGAAACTGAATGAATGAAATGACTGCTTGACCCTAATCCTCTTCCGTAGTAAACTCACGCCGGAAACTTGCCATCGCAAAAAAACTAAAGTGATTTGTGAGATGATTGAAAACGCACACACACACAAAAAGTCTGAATTGCGAGATGAAACGGACCGTAACCTCGCAATTATTAAAGAAATCTAAAAACTGATTGTAAACTAGTAACAGTTCAAATAAGTGAATTGTTGTAAAAAAAAAACGTGTTGAGAAATAAAGTTAATATATTGTACTCTTCTACAGTCTACTGTAATGTGTAAAAACTAATTCTAGAAAAACGTGAAATCTTGAAAAGAATGAATTAAAAGATGAAACCCTTTAGAATTCTTAAAGATGAGATTGTTTCAAATATTAAGCATTACAACATAAAACTGCCTCCATATAAGACATATGACTCCTCAATTAAGTTTCACTTCAAATAAAGACTTATGGATGTTTTATGTCCACTAGTCTGAAAGAAGACATGATATCTCAGCCAAACAGAGCAAAAGGCACCAGAGAAACGAAGCTGAACAATATCTGCTGCACAATCGCTCCATTGTTTCTAAATGACAGTCAACACGAGCTCTGTAACACCAAAAAAAGAGAAAGAGCTCATGAGGAAATTAGAAACAACTGTTGAGAGGATCCAATGAGACTCCATTGTTCTCAAACACAGGAAAATCACATTTATTTTTCCAAACAACGAGCAGAAATGAGGTTAAAGGCTGTTGACTTCTGACTGTTTGGGTGGAGAGGGTCACTGACACGGACTCAGACGTGACTTTAGCAGCAGCTCCGAGAAGAAAGAGCTTCAGCGCTGGATCAGGTTTAATGATTGTAAATAAAAGCGTCTGGAAACACTTGAGGAGAAGCGGATCGGGTCTCGCTGTCAGATTAACGAGAGAGATCTGACAAAACTCTCTGAAACCACGATACAAGCCAGTCGTGAGCTACAGCAGTTCAACTAGTCAAGGTCACCCTGAAAAGAGTGAGATACACCGGACGTGACTAAACTACAAACTAAACTAAAACATGAAATAAAACAGAACAAACTTCAAATGAATGTTTCATTAGCGTCGTATTTTTCAGTATTCTGAACATTCTATATTTGATGGGATTGTATAGCAGTATTTATAGTTCATGAACCACATTCTGAACAACTTTAACATTTCATTTCCAATTTAAATCCGGAAAGCTTTTCAGCACAGACCAAAGTTTGGTCTCTTTTGAAAGAACGGGCAGATTACTGACAGGAAGTGAAAAATAGGTGTAAATAGATTACATTTATTGCTATGAAATGTATTTCATTCCCAAACATGTTTTACTCTCAAACCTTGAGAAAATCAAAGCCGCACATCTAAACACACTGGGCTCTACATTTGAGGTTGATATGTCGTTTGGGTGCAGTTCTGTCATTTTTGACCATAAAGAGTACTATGTTTTTTACTATTTTTCAAAACCACTTTTTCAATCATGTCCATGATTTATTTATTTTGTTGTTCACATAGCAAGTTCCAAAACCTTTACCAAGTGTCACACCATACCAATGAACATTCAACCCTTTTATTTTAACGTGATGTACTACAATAACTAAAACTGACTTTCTTTCTTCAGTGTAACACAAAAGATGATGTTTTGAAGAACACTGGGAACCAAACAACATTGGACTTTCACTGTATAGACAACAGTGAGACATCCAAACATCCTTCACCTCCCAGACAAGGAGGACATAACAGTTATTAACACTGGGAAACCAGCTCAGTACCTTTTAGAGATCTTGAAGTGGTAGATCTGCTCACAGATGCATTTGAGGTACCTCTGTTTGGGAAGCCGAGAGAGAAGAGTCTTCACACTGATGTTGAACTGCTCCTCACCGTCAAACTAAGACACAAGCAACAGCAGCTTCAGCCTTCAAGACTCGATGTGGAATCATATCCGAGACACTCAGACTCAGTATGTAAGAACTAAATCAATGTCTTAAAATGAACATCGTTGGGAGACACAGAGGTCTCTTCTGCAAACCAAGGCTGCATTTATTTGTTTAAAAATGCAGTAAAAACAGTGAAATATGATTCGATTCCTATGTATTTATCTGTTAAAGTGTAATGTGTAGAGCAGTGTTCCTCAAATCTTACCCTGGAGGTCCGATGCACTGCAGAGTTTAGCTTCACCCTCCCTGTGTGTTCTAATGATCCTTAAGACACTGGTGTTTGATTAGGGTTAGATCCAAACTCTGCAGTGCATCGGACCCCCAGGGTAAGATTTGAGGAACCCTAGTATAGAGTAACACTTTCATAATCACAGTGCAGTTTGACTGTTTTTAACGGAAGGCCTTTGTTAGTGTGAAATATCTATAAAAATATATGTTTGTTCCGTGTTAAAAGACATGAACAGACTGTTCTTCCTGTCTCTGACTCATGTTGATGGAGAGGGTTTCCCTCATCACGTGTCCTGCTGTCAGCAGACAGGATCCCCCTCTCTTCCGCTTTATCCCGCTCTTTTCCACTGGAATGCCATTTATTTACTCAGAATAGCTCATAATAATAGCGGGCGGTGCATACCTCGAGGGACAGGAAGTTGATGAGGGTTTCCTTGGGCAGATCGACCTGAGGAATGCGACAGGAGAGATTGTGAAGGTCAGCTTCGCAGACACAATGGAGGCTTATCTACAGAAACCCACAGTGCCATGTAAACACGGCGTACCAGTCAACAGGAAGAGCTCAAAATGTGCCTTAACAGGGTAAAAGTGCGGGGTAAAAACCACCATGAGAGGAAACGAGCGGTGTATGTGAAGTTGGTCTCTTTGTTTTCATATCAGTGCATCGCGTTGTTTCTGTTCTCGCTCTTTAGATGTCGATCAGGGTGTCTGGAAAGTTTAAGGTGGTTCTACTTCCTGAACTTGAGATTCTGGCTCGGGGACAAAATCATATTTGGACTCATAACTCATGGTTGAGGGGAGTTTTGTAAACTGTGTAATAGCAGTGAGAAACACCAAACCACTTTATTCCCCACAAAACCACTATTTAGCTAGATATGCAAGCGATGTGACTCTTGACGACAAGCGCTCATCATCTCACTGAGAGAATGCTAATGAAGAATCAATACATGAAAGTACTGCAGCACAACGGATGCTGAACCGGAGCCGTTCATTTCATTTCATCAAGATATTTATTGATTAAATAGATTTGAACTTCAGTATCTTTATTCCTGCAATCGGATTACAGTATTTAGAGTTAAAAACACAAAAAAAAGGAAAACATGATGAAATGTACACTAGTTGTCAACCAATGCTTTTTTTTTTTTGAGTCAGGGGCCGATACGAAGCCAAAATGTATATTATATGACCCTATTTAATTTAAATAAGATGCATAACTGCTGAATGACTTTTAGAATCGTATTTAGTAAATTAGACTAGGGATGTTAACCGATGACCGTTTGACCGGGGGTTGACCGTATCAACGTTAACCGGTCAAAGTTGTCGGTAGTCGGTAAAAAAAAAAAAAGTGATATCTAAATTAGGCTATTATAGACAGTGGACTATACGCTACTACAGTTAGCCATCTCATTCC
>JAUMHQ010000078.1:3028626-3052123 GCA_032361165.1 Enteromius paludinosus
TGCTCGAAATGGCTGTTATTTCAAATAGCGTACCATATTTTAAACTAATCGGTTAACCGGTTTCAACCGGCTAATGAAGCTCGGTGGTCGGTCAAGAAATGTTTTAGTTTTCGCCATCCCTAAATTAGACAATTAATTGTGCAATAAATAATTTGATAAGTTAAAAAGAAAAATCGTAAATGAATATGTGCTTTAGCGTCTTCCTTCTGCAATAATATACTAGTCTTTTTCATAAATACAGAAACAGTTAAAATAGATATAAAAAGTAACTCATAAAATGTACGCTAGGTATCAACTGATATGGATTTTTTATGACCAACACCCGATACCAATATTTTAAAGAGCAGACAGACGAAAATAATCTGATATGACGTTACTCTATTCAATTTAAATTAGATGCATAACAATTGCTCCAATAAAATTAAAGATATTTTCTAAATTAAAAAACTGATAGTAAAGTGAATAAAAAGGAAAAAACATGTATTTTTTTGTAATCCTATTCTAGCATTTTTAACAAATAAAGAAATTGTTAAAAACAAACAAACAAAAAAACACTAGAACTAAGTGCACTCAGTAATCCGATACATTTGTGCAGACATCATATATGTTCAAACGAAGCTCAGGTAATTTAATTATCGGTGCCGATAATTTAAAAATGCCAAATATCGGTCACGGCAATATACTGTTTGACCAATAATGTATACCTTGAATTCATTTTAACTTGCAGCTTTCTTGTCAATTTCCAAATTAAAGCTGCGTATAATGTTTATCGGCCATGTAGAAAACCGATAACCGATCAGCTGCTATATTGATCACTAACGCAGACATTGAATGGATGCAAGTTGCTGTGTTCTTGGCACATTCAGATATAAGAAAGCAAAAAGACAAATATCGGCAAGTCCGATGCAAGTACTTTTGGATAAAAGCATCTGCAAATGCATCGGTAATGATATGAGAGCAGGAAGTGACATCATATACTCACGGCCAACACCTCGATGTCGTTGCTCTTGTTTTGTAAGTTGCTGCTCAGATTCTGCAGTCGGGTCTGCATCTGAAAGACAGGATTTCTCTCATGCTCATAAAGCAAACGGACAGAAATCAAAAGCTTTTCACTGCATGTAATAAAGCTGAGCACAGAACAGCAGGGGTTCAGATTCGCTGGCGTCACTAGACGGGGCTGAATCCTTACTTCAGAAGGACGTCACCACTGTCCTCAAGCGTGCTGAATTAAACACCCATTGAGCTGAATCAAACACAGGACGCTTCTCATGGGGGTCACAGATTCAACACTTCCTCCAGGTTTGATTGTGATGGAGTGTGAAAACTTCAAGGGGAAATTTGGCCAAAAGCAACACCGGGATTGATTATGGATTAATGGGAAATTCGTAAAACAAGCAAGCATGTGTGATTGTGAGGGGAAGGACATTCTCTACAGGCCTTAAAGGTACAAGATGTGGAAGAAAGCTTGTTTCTCATGACGTCAGACGTGAGATCTTTGTGCTGACCTGCGTCTCGTATCTCCGTCGGGAGCTGGCCGAAATTTTCTCAGGCGTTACAAGGTTCACGTTCATGATGGTGTTACTCCCGTGAGACTCAGACAGACCTGATGAAGAAGACAAGCATGATGCTTCATTCAAACATCTGTTGTGCAAACCTCATTTATTTTCTTTCAAGGTTTTAAATGCAGCACCTGCCAGAGACAAACAAAGTGTGAAGTACTACACAATCACTGTGTGCCTTAATAATGTTTTTAACTTAAATACCAGTCCATAATAACTTCATCAAAATCCAGCCACATGGTAGTTTAGAGCTGTTTTGTCTTGTAAACGCTGCTCGATCTGTGCAGATTTCTCTTATTATTCAGAACAGACCACTTATTCACCGCAGGAAGAGTTGTTATGGATTATAGACTCAAATTTGAGTTAAAAACATCTTGAGGCTGGATTAGTTTGATCTTTTTTCTTCTCCAGATGTTAACTGATGGACTGGATTATTGTGAAGTTTTAATCAGACTCTCATTCTGACGGCACCCATTCACTTCCATTGCTGAGACACTGATGCAGGGACATATTTCTGCTAATTTGATGAGGAAACAAACTCATCCTGTTCTCAGATGCCCTAGGGGGGTGAACACACTTTCAACACATTTTAAAAAAGGGAAATTACTTACAATTACAATAGGCCTAAAAACCAAACAAAAAGGTTTTTAAGTCAAGAATGTGGATCGTGGCCCTGCTTCAAAAACCTGTACCTGAGTTTCCTAGTAATGATCCCTTTGGATTCTGGAGAGAAGCACTCTCAGAAATCTCTCTGGTGGGCAGAAATGAGACAAAGAACAGCATTAGATGTTTCCTTTGGACTCCGACACACAGTTTAGGGTCGTAAACGTCGGCGTAGGTCACCTGTTTCTCTCTTCGGAGAGTTTGGTCCGGCTCTTTTGGATGAAGTGATCGACCAGCTCTGACTCTGGGATTCTCTTCTCCGACTGACGGTCTTTCTCGAAGGACTTCACCTGACGGGAAGAGAAGAAACCTGTGAGATCAGAGCACTCCTCAGGTGTCTTCAGAGCAGTGTTGATGCGATTTACCTTTAGGTAATTTCCTTCTTTATCCGACACCAGCACCATGAATGTGATCCCAGCTTGTCTGCAGTGCTCCAGAAGAGCTTCCTGTGACTGTGGCACAAATGGAGAATATTTATCTTCGATACAACACAAAAACACACACATCTGCCTGCATTCATTAGAGTGGATCAGGGCTCTTTAGTCTCGTGTTGTCATTAAAAACGTATTCTGCCCAAGATCCACCCTGGAATTAAATGACTGTGGTTTGGAGTCAAACATAATAAAAAATAATGACTTGTGGTTCAGTAAGGGAAGAATCGAATCAAATCAACGACACTCATTTCTTTACGCTTGTTTCGCAAGATTAACGTCACAACTGACGAAGAGATGTATTGTGTGCATGCTTTCTTTGTATTTATTTCATGGCATTTCAATTTAATTGATTGATGAACGCTTTATGTCAGCTCTGAACTCTTAATTAGGAAAATCTGTATTACAGTACAAATGTGTTTAACAACTCAAAAGGGCAAACTAGTTAATTTTTCTGACACCACAGACATATATTTGTTCTTGCTTTAAGCTTGAACTCACTTCCTTTTTATCAGCTTCCCAGGAAAACAAGATTTATTTTCATTTTACTGCTCAAATAAATGCATGATGTTTTAAGGCAAGGAACGACAAGGCAAAACCTTTTGAGATGTTTGTCTGTTTTGCTTCCATATCATGTCTCTTCTTCATGCTAGTGGATTTTTTTTTTTTTTATAAAATAATATATACATGAATGTGTGTGCATTTATAAACACACACACACACACACACACACACATTATGTAAACAAAAACATTTATTTTGGATGTAATTAATCACAATTTATCTTTTGGCAGCACTAGTTTGTTTACATTAATTATACAATGCCTAATTTGCATATGCAAACATATCGTTCAAGAATTATTAGATATTTCTACTGGAACAAGACAGAAATAGTGAGTGAGAACAGAATTAGAGTTCACTTCTCTTCTGTATGATTGAGTGACAGACACAATCGGCAGAATAAACTACTGCTAAAGAGAATCAGGGCAAGTTTGACATGCAAAGTGTAAATGATTTCAGACCTCTGGGCTGTGTGTGTGTGTGTGTGTGTGTGTGTGCTGATTCAAGTCTGCAAACAGTATGATGTCTGTATCCAGCTCAGTCCGTGAGAAACAGACATCCCTCTGTGCTCCATCTCCCACACACACACACACCTCAAAAGTGAGAGTGTGAAACTCAGCTAACAGTTCAACGACACCCACACCCGAAAAACACACTTTCAGAAACTCCACCAGCAACCAAGGATCATAAACAGACATTAATTCTACAGTTCGGGGCAATTAATCATTTAAACAAATGTCATCGCTACGGATGTCCTTCTACTTGAAATGTGAATATAATTCAAGAACAGCACATCAATGTTGCTTCTAGTCATTAATGTGGTGAATGAGAAAAGCACTGAACAGAGCTTATAATACTCTAAATACGAAACTAAAACCAGTGACAGTGGGAGTCAAGCAGTCATTCATTCAACTGATTTGTTTAAATGGCACTGAATGATTGACTCATTCGATTCATTCAGAAACGAAGCAATATGATTCATACAGTAATGAATCACTGCTGTGTGTTGATCAGAGGCTTTGATTGAAACCATTTTTATTCGCAAATTAAGCAAAAACAGACAACAATGAGTCTAAAATGTAACACAATATGAACGTATATATATATCAGTGGTGAAGATTTCTGGGTAAAAGCCCAACTCTTGCTGCTGTGATATTGTTACTATATCAATATATAAAGACAAGGGTGTGGTATTTTTTTTTTTGCACTCATATCTTGAATTTTCGGCTCATCTATATCTGCATCACACCAAATGAACACTTTACATCATCAGCCCTAGTCATTGTGCACCAGTTATTAGTTCAGCTGTTATCGTGTGTGTCTGTGTGACCTCTGAACCGCTGCTGTGTTTGTGGATTCTGCTAACGGTGCATCAAACATCACACAGCTTTTGGACACAAGTCCTTCATGAGGAGAGAGATTAGAGTCTGTTTGTGTAGCGAAGTCAAGCGCTGGAACGACTCTGTGCTTCATTAGCACTGATCCTGATCCACGAGCCAGCTAAACCCACAGGAATGAGCGCTAACACGCTAAATCAAGGGCATTCGCACTACTCTATCTTCAGCTGTCCCAAACTAGGATTTTTGAGCTGATGAAAATGAGCTTGTTAATGAAATAATAAAAACAATCAAAATATATAACTATTTTCTAGAATGTGTCACATTGTTTATCAGATGCTACAAAATGATCTATTTCCATATGTAACGAATCAAAAAGTAGTTGCCAGGCAACAGCTATCCTTTCATGTAGTTTTAAAATAAAGTACTAAAATAAAATGTATTTATTATAATTATTTATTTATTAATAAAAAAAAAATAATCTACTAAAATTGAAGTGGAAAAAGAAAATAAATATAAAACCTAAATCTATATATATATATATATATAAATAAACAAAAAAGAAAACCAATCAATTTTAAATCAATAAAACTACAATAAAGCTGCCTGCATGTGATATGAGTGAACTGTAAACATATGAATATGTGGTTAAATAGAATAAAATCTAGTATTTTAGCTCAAAAGGATTTGGTTAATGATAAATCTGACTAATTTACTGATGTAACAAAGTCAAAGCATATAATTGTTCAGATTGGGACAGAATGTTTCCTTATAGCGTGTGAACACTGACCTGAGAGACGTCATAGACGATGTCTGAGGAGACTCCGGCCGCCCAGAGTTTCTGAGTGACTTTAATGGCTCTGCTGGTGGAGGACTGACCCACGGGAACCACCAGAACATCACAGGAGCTGACCGGAGGCTGACCGACAGACAGAGACAGAGAGATGAGACGAGACACAGAGCATCTATAACCCTGCATCACTGAGACCGAGACGTACCGCTTCCTCCAGACCAGACACGGCCGAGCAGATCTTATCCAGAGCGATGCTGGCGCCGACTGCTGACGGGACCGGACCGGACACCGCCGGGCCCCCAAACTCCATGATCTGAAAGAGTTCATTACGAACACATTGGGTTGTAATCCAAGTCGTTTTACATATTCTTACGCTTCTCGTTATTTCTCTTCAGCAGCTCATCAACCACAAGACTTCTTATTATCATTTTTATTGTAATAAAGTATATAATAATACAGTGCCTTTTTCACTGCTTCGAATACTATGGAATGTGTTTGATGTTATTCTGTGTAAGAAGCCACATCATCTCACAAAAGGATTCATTTCAAACACTCAGGTGACGTTACGAAGTGAGTTTGGAGTAAAACATTATTGTGTGACGTGTGTTGATGTTACCAGGTGATCGTAGCGTCCGCCTGCCGCTAAGACGTCAGGAACGATGCGTTTGCGCCTCCTGACAAATGCCACGAACTGGAAGATGACCCCGCAGTGATGCTGGACCTTATAGACCAAACCCAGATTCACCACCACCTACAAAACACACACAGACACTCAGAGCATGAGACGAGCAGGGCTGAGGGATTCTGGGAAAAAAATTAAAATAAAATCTTTTTCTGATTTAAATTGCGATTAAGTTCAGCTCTGCCTGTCCGGCAAAAATTTACTATTTATCAATATAACACTTAAAATGATACAAATATTTATATAATAATGACAATATTTATAATATTATATACTAATATAATATTACAATATAATATTTCTTTTTTTGTTTCGAGTTTTAGTAATTTTAGTTAAAGTTACTACATTAAGTTAAATTTAATTAAATTAGACATTTGTCTTGTCAACTAGCTGTGGTAAAATAGTAATTTAAAATGTATTTTAAGTAACAAAACGTCTTAGTTAACTATACTAAATAATAACTAATTCACTTAAAATAAATATGAAAAAAAGGTAACAATTTATATAGAAATTTATACATTTGATTTCACTTAATACTTATTTTACACGCACACACACACACACATTATATATTTATTAAATTGTATTAAATTTATTTTAGTGTAAGTTAACTATAATATATATATATTTATTTTATTAAATTGCAGCCTAAGTCATATTGTGAGTTTGGTTTTATTTTGATTAGTTGTGCACTCGTTCCCAGTCATCTAGAGGACTGCACACAGAGGCGGCTCACCTGTAGTTTAATGGCCAGCTTCTTGAGGAGGTTCATGACCTCTTCTAGATCTTTCTGGCCCTGTTTGGCCATCTGAGCCACGGCTGAACTCTTCTGTTTGGTGAGAGAGTTTATAAGAGGAAGCAGGTCCTGCAGATCACCCTTCTGCTCGATGAACTTATACAGCGTCTGCAGCTGAGTTTACAAAGAAAAGAGCTTCATTTGAGTCACGTTTCAACAACATAAGCTTTTACATGCATTATATATATTCATATATACAGGGGCTGTCAGTTGAACTTGTTAACTTAATTAGCTATGAAAAAATATTGCGATTGAAATGTTTTAAGGCAGTTTCACACAGTTGACTGTACTAAATATGATACAGGACAACATCTCCATAATGGCAGTTGTGCCCTAAAAATCAAAGATATTTAGCTTGTTTTTTTCTTTTATTTATATTATATAATTAGCGATATCAGACCAGCAGCAAGAGAAATACTGAGATGTTTCTCGAATTATCTTCTTTCATGTTCCATACTTTATGTTATACATTTAATACACTAACAGGTTTAAATTATTTTGGGGGGTTATTTTAACAGCCAAATTTAATTTCATTAAATGTAATTAATAGCAGCACTCTGAAATTAATCAGATTACAAATAGTAATCAACTTCTTAATGCATTAATTATGTGTTGTAATGCACCGAGAGCAGAGAATCGTGATCTGGCTCTGAATAAGTGACTTACGCTGTTGTTGGACAAGGACAGGTTACAGAATTTGGCTTCCACCTCGCGCTTCGTCAGTTTCTCGCTCTGCGTGTGAAGGTGAAAGAGAGACACAGAAATATAGTCCAGGTTACGTAAGAGCAGAATGAACCCGCTGAACCTCACACACAGCACATTTCCCTCATGTTCTTTTATATTTCAGATTTGAAGTGAAAACACGATCCTTTCCACCATCTCTCTACACAGTGCTATTAGACACATCTTTTGCAGCAAAACAGAGCTCAAGGTTTATATGCTTGCAAGTTCAGAAATGAAGACTAGCGCAGAGGAAATATAATAATATAATGTGCCCAGATTTATATGCAATGCATGCAAAACATGCATTAGGTGCACAGAATTTGAATGATTAATTTATACAGCACGTCTCACATGCTTTCTGTGTTTATAATAAGCTGAATGACAATATAATATTTCAAACTAATATTTTTTTATTTCTGTTCTGAATACTGTCAAGTGTAAAGTACTTGTTGTGTAGGGACAGGAACTAAAATACATGTTTTCAGTGTGTATCATATTTGCAGTTGTTTCATTTTACTTACCAGTATTTTGCATTATTTATGAAAGCAATAATAAAATGTTTAAATAAAGTGTTATATTTTTCAGAAAGCATGGTGTATACAATTATTAAAATTACAATAATCTAAAATTATAAAAAATAATGTAAAATTACAAAAAGTAAAATAAAAATATTATAACTTAAAAAAAAAAAAATTTATAATAATAATTTGTAAAAATGAATAAAATAAAAATTTTATAAATCCAATAAATATGGCACTTATGAATAAAAACTTATTTTGCAGTAAATTTGTAATATGATAATACATATTGTCAGAATATGGTAATGTTCTGGAAATACTGTCTTAAGGGCAATGCTAGAATAATGATGATAACAATAATAAATCATCATAGTTTGTAGTTCTTATACTCTAATAGTTTGCCTCAAACACCAGTGTGAATGTAATAGACAGATGTAATATGTGTGTAATATGAGAGGGAGATGCAAGGCAATTTTTGGAGGAAATGCTATAAAATCAAACGGTAAATTAAGAAACTGAATTGAAACACTATACTAACTAAAGAGACATCGGAGTACACTCTAAAGTCCAGGTCAAGTAAGTGCAAAGACCAGACTTTGTAATAATGCTGTACTGATATGAACGTGTATGAATCACCATGGCGTCACACAGTATGTTGGAGGCCTGTGTGAGTTTGTCTTCTGGGACGCCGCTGTGCAGCAGAACGGCCTTCAGCAGACTCGTGTGGTTCAGGTGGATGGTGTAGTTTCTGTCCTGACATCAGACACACACAACACCATTAAACTGCATCGTCTCTCAAACATCTGGACTTGTGGCAAAAACTCCACCATTCGACTTAATTCCTGAGTTGCTTTAATTAAAGATCTATTATTTCTGATGTATATGATGTACACACGGCAAATTCTCTTATGGAAAAACAATATCTTAACTATTTATAATATACATATATATGAGAAAAGGATAAAAGTGACAGATGTTTTCGGCTATAGAAGAATACGTTTTTATAATAAAAGTTACAATTACATAATATTTACATTTAGTAGATGCTTTTATCAAAAGTGATTTACAAATGAGGACAATTTTTTTTTTAATTATATAATAAATAAAAATAATTATATAAGAAAAGCACAGTTAGTATAAGTCTAAAATGGACAAGATTATTTATTTTTTTTAAGAATAGAATTAGAAGAGAGTTTTTTTAATAAAGTCATTATATTGCCATTTCTGCTTGGCTGAGTGATTGCATGAGACTGCACAGATTGTAAAGTTGTACTCTCTCGTTAAAAACACCTTCAGATGTACATTCATGTTTATTTTGTGCTATAGCTAACGCGGAGGAGATAATAAGTTCACTGAGGCGCTACAGCAATCACTTCTGACTGAACAGCACCAAAACAGCATTTACTGTGCAGAGTCCGAATCAGAATTAGAAATGTGTGACTCGGTTTCATATTAAAAGTACCAAAGCACAATGCTCACTGCGATCTATCAGACGGAATCTGTGCTACAATGTTCCATCCAACTGAAAACAGGCTAGATTAATCAGTTGTTGGGATTTAAGTAACAATGTCGTATCAAGAGAATTGGTTAAAACAGAGATACCCGGCTCTAGTGATGAGATGAGTGTGTTACCTGCAGAGCGCTGTGTGTTACCTGCAGAGCGCTGAACTCCTGAACCACCTCAGAGACGGTATAGATGGCCTCGGCGTCCGGCAGCAGACTGTGGCTGATGGGAATCACGATGTCGAAGGCACACTCCAGCAGCTCTCTGGGATGAGCTCGATCCAGCTTCCTCGGCCTGTAGACACGCTCGATGCTGTACCTGCAGAAACAACACATCAGGACATATATATATAGACACGCAGCACAAACCAAACTACATGTGTATTACCGATTCAAACTTAGTCATGTTTGTAAAAGTGTCTTCTGCTCACTGAGGCGGCATTTCTTTGATTAAAAAAAATATTGTAAAAATAGTCAAATATTCCTGCAATTTAAACAGCTGTGTTAAAGTGTCACTTATTTCTGGATTTGTCAGCATCAGGCTTCAGTGTCACATGATTTGGAGTAATGCTGAACATTTCAGAAATAAATTAGAGTTTAGATATTCACATAAACACAGAAAAATATAACATAGAAAACTGCTGTTTTAAACTGTAATATTTCAGATTTTGCTGGATTTCCAATCAAATAAATGCAGCCCTGCCCCTGGTGAGCAGAAGAGACTTTATTCAAAACGTTTGATTAGTAGCGTATATTATGACGAGTTTATGACACACAAAAAACGGCCAAAATAAAATAATTCAGGTATGAAATAATGCACTAAACACAAAGTACCTCTTGAGATGTGAAATGTTGTTTCTGGCCACAAATCTGGCAAAGGCCAGCTGAAGAGAAACAGTAAACAGAAACCAAGTTTAGACCATATCTGTGTCTCTGGAGCACAGCAGCAGCACAGGTGCAATACACAACAAACGATACATTCTTCTTTTATGACATAAATCATTAGGATATTAATTGAAGATCTTATTTTCAAAACGTCCTGTTTGATTAGTAATATGCATTGCTTAGAGCTTCATTTGAACAACTTTAAAGGAGATGTTTCTGCTCCCTCAGACTCCAGATTTTCTAAAAGTTGTATCCTCTCCTAACAAACCAGACATCAGTGGAGAGAGGATGATGTACAAATCTCAATTTTTAAAAACTGACCCTTACGTCTGTGCTCCAGGGTCACATTTACACACACGTACTACATTATTCTGACTCATTCATTCGTTTGGCGAGGCGTGTCGAGAGCAGGACTGACTCATCTCACCCTCAGATCGTACGGCAGAGAGACCAGCATGCCGCTGTGATCCATAAAACAAGCCGTCTCACATCCTTCGTACAGACGTCTGTTCCTGGGCAAGAGCAGCGGCGTCTGGAGACGAACAGCACCTGAGAGAGACACAGATCATCACTACAACATCAAATTACAACAGGACTCATCCTTGCAAAATACTTTCCATGAACAAAACTCATTTATCATTTGATTCAGTACTCAATAGTGTTCCCAGAAGTATGGACTTTGTAACTAACAACTTTATCTGGGAAGTTGATTACAATGAAAGTGATTGATTTAATTCAACACTCAGCAGTGCTTCAAGAAGACTGTTCACTTTAGAGTCAAGTATTTGACTACTTTTGCGGTGTAACTAAATTAACTAATTCAGTTTTCTAAATGGAATTCATTACTAAACATTCATTTGATTCACTCAATAGTTCGCTCACATTTTTTATTTTGATCTTTTTTTGCAGCCAGATATATTGATGTTTAGGTTTGATGATGCCATCCTCGATGAAGCCCATAATATTTCTGATTTTCTATCTTTCACTGCACCTACAAGCACATACGGTTTCTTTTCTTGTAACAGCAAACTCTTTTTCCCAACAGGCTAGTTTAACAGCTTTAAAACCTAATCTCGCCAAGCTACTGTTCCAGCGCAGATTTCTGACGTTGACAGTCATACGTCGTTGCACAATCAAACACAAACAAAACAAGCCGTAAATATGCTTGGTCTTTAACAGGATATTAGAGGACATTTCTTCTCTTCCCCTCCAGCGCCACAATATACCGGCTTTATAATTCACCATAAACACAAACAATACCAGACATGTTTTCCTCTGACGTTTATTGTGCTCATAAACACACAACCCTTCGACCCCTGAGCGACGGCTAACAGACGTGGTATTTCCGTCATGTGTGCTGCATTCACTCGAATAATAAAAGAGGAAACCGCTTCAGCATCAATCCTCACAATAACACTCTTAATCAAAGAGTTCGGAGGTTATAACGCAACATTATTAGAATGTAACAAGTATTAGAATGCTGAAGAGTTTTATGACCACAAAAAAATACAAAAATAAATAGCTCTCTGTGATGCTGCGTTCACACCAGACGCGAATGAAGCGTTAAGAGTGATTTACATGTTAAGTCAATGCAAAGATGCGATTAGACATCCTGTGGCGCGCTTCGCATGAATTCAGCGGAGCAAAAGGACGAGATTCACACGAATGGCGAGATTTGCACATTTCAGTGTGTGATGCTCAAGTTGAAAAATCTGAACTTTGGTGAAAATTCGCGCCGTGTTAACCAATCAGGAGCTTGCTCTAGTAGTGACGTGATTACTGTCAAGCGGAGGCAGGATTCCATACTATGGAGGACAAAATCATCATCGCTGTATGTGGAGGAGCTGTTCGACACATCTTCGAACTTTAATAGAAACAGGAATAAAGAGTAAATAAACACTAGATTCATTAAACCAAAGTTTGCCTATGAGATATATTCAAAACGAAATCACGTTAGCTTTAAAGCGGTTTTCACGCGCGAATGAAGCCAGTAAACTCAGTTTAATAAACAAGTTCATATTGTTTCATTTTTAGACACAATATTGTCTGTTTTGATCCATTTCATTAAAGAAGATAGCTCCAATCAAAGTCACAACACACAGCAGAGATTCATTACAGTCAATGATTCAGTCACATGATTCGTTTCTGAATGAATCAGCTATTTGAAGAAATAACTGGTAATAAATATTTGTTATTAATGTTTCAGTTGTTGTTGTTTTTGTTATTATTGTCATTCTGGTTCATTTTCCTGAGTATATTGTACAAATATATTTTTGAATTTTGATTTTAATTAAAAAAAAAAAAAAACTTAAAAAAAAAACGTAAGTGCACATTTCTGCTCTTTGCTTAAGGTTTTTGAGGGTCTTTTGGACAAAACTCAAGCAGTCTTTCAGGTAAAGCAGCAGAGGCCGTATATTATTGTGATTTTACTGTGGTCAGGGGGTCATCTCAGAGGCAGAGCAGGCCGCTTTATTAGACGTTTTATTGCTTTTGTGTCTTCTAACATCCCATTTTTAATGTAAATCGTAATTCCTGCTCCAGCATAGGCTGGCGAAGCAGAGAAACAGGAAGTATGAGAGAAGAAACACGACCCAGAATGCATTCCTGTCCTGCTGTGTTCCTCACCGTGTCGTCTGAAGATCCTGGTGACCGTCTCGTACACATACTGCTGGAGTTTAGCTGTGCTGAAGTGAAAACTGCCCTGCAGACACACACAGGAGAAACAGAGTCACTGTTACTGATGAATAAATAACAGCACAGCGCCGCCTGCTGGTCTGGACACACTGCAACTACATGAGTACAAACAGAGTTGAAAGGGTTTATTTTAATTACTTCTAATGTGCACACAAATAAATATGAACAAAAAGGAGTTCATAGACCGGAACAGAAATAATCTGGAGTCTGCTTCCCTTAAAATACTGATTTATTTTGCTAAATGTTAAATCTAATACTGTATTAATGTATTTTAGTTCTCATTTAATATTATTAATTAAAATATCTAACATGGAAGCTCAAGTGTGGGTTTCTAGATCCTTGTTTACAAGTAAATAAGTCAAAATTAAATCTAAAATTCATTAATAAATTAATTTCAATTAAATTTCCCTGACTAAAAACATATTAAATAATGTATTTTGATTTAATGATAACGGTTAATAAATGTGGAAGCTCAAATGTATGTGATAGTTAACATGGGATTAAAGGTTAAAATTAATCTAAAATGATTTAAGAAATCAAAAATTTAGTCTGAACTACATGCAATAGATATAGTTTTTTAATTAATAATTTAAAAAAATAACACTGTAATAAGCGCTTCTTTTCGTACATTAAAAATAACTCTACTCTCATGTTGGCCTGAACTACACACACTAGATATAGTCATTATTCTTGATACGATTTGCTGCACCTTTTTTTTTTTTTTTTATTGTAACACAACACCACTTTTCCTCTGCCATGACATCACGTAGGCCCTATTTTATTTGATGATGTCAAACCAGCAGGACACAGTAGAAGTGCCTCCATCACTGCTGATGTTAAAGTGTGTTTCAAGAGCGTTCTGAGCTCTTCTCTGACCTTGTGGATGTCGATGTCGTACGTGTAGTCGGTGACGGGCGAGATGTTCTGGGAGAAGAGCTTGTTGACCATGGTCCTGTAGGCCTTGCCGTTGACGTTGGACATGGTGTGCTGCAGCACCTCGTGAAGCTCGGACTCCTCCATCTGCGGCGGAGGGAGAAGATCGCTCTTCAGAAGCTCCACCGCCGTCGGACGCAGAGCCGGGTCGTGACTCAAGAGCCAGCAGATCACCTTCCTCTGCAGGGAACCATGGGAAACATGAAGACCCATGTCCAAGAGAACACAACAGCTGTCAGGGGTGTATTGACAGAGTTCCCACACCTCAGTTGAAGTGAGAGCGAGGTAGATACATTGTTACAGTTCTCATGTCAAATATTATTATGTAACTTTTTCGGTTGGCTATATGACAGAGATCTGATATTCTAGTCGTATTGCTGTTTTACATAAAAGGGAAGAATATTCAGGACATGCTACAGTGTGTACAGAGTTTATTCTCATGTAACCAGAGGTTTTAAGTTATATTAATGTGGTTTATATAATCTTAACAATCAAGCAATTCAACATTACATTAAATAAAAAGCAGATTATGGTGGTGTTATTGGGTTTGGTGTAGTTGGTAAGTGCTGGTGAAGAAAGACTGAATTTCTTCCTGAAACTTAATAACACAAAATAAATCCAAACACTTTCAAGGATCAAGGATCAAGGACCCGTGGGAACCCTGATTTGTAGAAATTGACAACAATACATTGCATGGGTGACAAAAATCATTAAGATATGAAGTTCAGACCATGTTTCAGGAAGATATTCTGTACATTTCCTTCCGTAAATATAAATAAACGTCATGTTTGATTAGTAAGGATTATGTAGTAAATGTTGTTCTCAATATTGAGATGTTTCTGCTCCCTCAGATTCCAGATTCTAATAGTTGTCTCTCAGATGGATATTGTCCTCTCCTGACACACCAGACATCAGTGGAGAGATGACTTATTGTATTCCGTATTATGACTGGTCCAGGGTTACAAATATTGATGTCATAAACGTGTGTGATGCTTACCTGTGTTTCACTCTCGTTCTGGTTAAAGTCTTCAGGGAAGTTAATCGACTCCTGCAGGACAGACAGTGATGTGTAAGGAACAAGTGATACGATGACAAAAGTATGAATCATTTAAATTTTACCAATATTTTTGAAAGAAGTCTGATTTACTTGATTACAAATACAGTAAAACTGTAAAATATTTTTACAATTAAAGCAGCTGTGTTCTGTGTGAACAATAAACGCTTGTGAAATAAGGGGTGTGAAATAATGTCTAATAAGAAGTGTGCTGGGACTCACTTTCCTGAGCTGACTGAGCACAAATATCCGTTCAGACGCTGTGCTCATGGGTCTGTAAGACATCTCAAACAAGATGATGCCCAGACTGAACAGATCCACCTTCTACAGACACACAAACACAGAATAAAACCACTGGAAAATGTTTTTTAACTAATTAAATATATATATGTTTTGTTTTTGTTTTTCCAGATATCATCCATCCTTTCTCTCTTAAATTTAAACTTGATGTACTAAAATAACTAGAACTAGTGCGGTCAAACAATTGTGATTAATTGCATATGAAATAAATGTTTTTGTTTACATGATATGTGTGTGTGTGGACACTGTGTATGTTTATTATGTATATATAAATACACACACCTGCACGTGTATATTTAGAAAATATTTACATGCATACTATTCTATATTTTATATAGATTTAATATACAAATATAAAATGTTTCTTAAATATACATGCTTGTGTATTTATATATACACTTTCATTCTGTATACGATTAATCACTGATAATCATTTGACAGCACTGATTAACCCTTAAAGAAAGAAAATGTTACTAAAATGATACAATGGTACAAAAATAACTCTGAAAAGGTTGTTTAATACCTGGTTATAAGTGGCTTTAGTGTTCCCTTGAACCTCTGGACCCACATAAAGAGCTGTACCAACCATACCAGTCATGTTATCTTGAACAAAAATGAGTCAATCTCAATACCACATACAGTTTATTGTGTAACCAAAATACCAACAACAACAATTCAGAGAAAATAAATGTAAAAAACCTTTACACATAAACAAGCATGAAATACACTCGGAATTTGACATGCCCATGCTTCACTGTTGCTGCAATTCAAAAACATGAGGGAAAAGGTTCTTCACCTGTTGGATCTGGTTTTGGAACAAACCCTGAGTTGCTTTCCTCCACCTCTAGTTTACCTGCAGCCTGAAACACAATACACTAAATGAGCAGATGTCATTATCAAACAGACAAGTTTAGTTTGTCAATCAGAAATAATTTCCTGAACATGCATTTGTCCAGTGCTCATGTAAAGGATCAAAACCACTCCTGTGTGTGATTCTGCAGCACACATAGTTATTTTTCATGCTCTTGCGTGCGTTGAACATGCATAAAGCACATGCAGTACCACATTAGCGGGGTGATCCGTCGCCAGGCCGAAGTCTCCGATCTTCACGTGATCCTGAGAGTCCAGGAAGATATTGACAGGCTTCAGGTCTCTGTGGATCATTCCCTGTTGAGACATTACACCAGTCATTTCTCTTGAGCTGATCACTTGTTTATGCAGCCCTTTCAATTCAAAATCAAGTGAAGAAGGAAGGAACAAAGGGTGATAATAAAGAAATTAAATTAATACATTTAAAAATAAATACATTTCAGAAATCATAATTAAATCCTAATTAAAAAGTATAACAAATGTAAAAGGGATAAAAGATGTTTGGACCAAATAATAAAAACATTTATTAGAAATTGTATTTAAAATAAATATTCAAACATTTAATTTAAGGAAAAACTAATAATAATATTAAAGAATATAATTTCTTTTTTTTTTTTTATAAACAAGAAAAATTTACTTATTAAATTAAGTTGTAAACAAGTATCAGAGATGTTTTGGAATAAAATATGTAACATTTCAAATATTTCAAATTTAAACATTTAAAAAATAAAAAGGGCATTAGACATGTTTGGAATAAATAACAAATAAATTAAATAAATTTAAACATTTGATTTAAAGTAAAAAAAAATTTGAAATGTAAAAAATAAAAAGATCAGAGATCTTTGGAATAAAAAAAAATAATAGTAATAATGATCATTTAAAAATTCAAGATTTTAAATATTCAAAATTGAAATAAAAATAATAAAATATTTTAAATAAAAATAAAAAAGCAGCAGAGATGTTTGTAATAAAAAACTATAAATTAAAAAAATAATAATTATTTAATAATTGCACATTTCAAATCTAAAATGTAAAAATTTCTTGAAATAAGTGAATTGTGTTTCCAAGTAGGTTCACCTGTTCATGGATGTACGACAGACCGTCCAGGATCTCCCTGAAGAGCCTCCAGAGGCGGCTGACGTCCTGATGCAAACCCTGATCGATCGTGTCTCTTAAAGTGCTTTTTTCACAGTATTCCATCTGAAGAGACAGAAAACAGTTAAACCCGCTCCAGCTGCAGCAGAGCCTCAGAGATCATGAACGCACCTGTATGTACAGGTAATGAGCGACCAGCAGCGGCTCCGAGTCGGAGCTCTCCAGAACATCTGCTGCTTTGCTGCGCTCCTCCTGCACACAAACACACCTTCAGATACAAGACAATAATCCTCACCTTCCAGATGAACTCTTACTGGACTGAAGAGCTCATTCAAATAGTTGTATCTCAGACAAATATTGTCCTATCCTAATAACCCAAACATCAATGGAGAGATGATTTATTCAGCTTCAGACGATGTATAAAGGGCCTGACCTGCAGTAGACTGTCTCTGCTGGCGTCTCCGTTGTCGAAGATGATGTCGCTCTCGGAGTCGCTGTCAGGAGGTCTGTGTGAGGAAACAGAAGCAGCTCAGACACATACATTCATCATCATCATCATCATCACAGCATCTCTGAAGAGTCTCACAGGAAGGAGGGACAGAAGACATCCTCCTCTTCATCATCCTCGTCGTCGTCGGTGGAGTCTGCAGCGCTGCATTTAGCGCTGGACGATCTCTCCAGCGAGGTGCTCCACTCCACAGAGCTGGCGAGGGCCGGCGGAGGAGCGTCCTCCTCGATGGTGTCCGTCAGACCCAGTTCGTTCCTGTGCTCTGGGGCCGAGGGCCGCTGCGGTCTCTCAGGGCTGCTGACCGTCCCTGAGCTGTCGCTGACCACGCCTCCGGTCACCGGCGTCTCGTGGCGTTCGATCCAGGCGTTATAATAACGCACGATGTTCTCATGGTTGAGTCGCGACAGCAGCGTGACCTCACCTTTGATCCGCCGGAACTGTTTACTAGCCGGGCTCACCTGGATCCGCTTCACCGCATAATAACAGCCATCCAGCTTATTCTGCACCTGAGCCGGACAAACACGAGAGGAGGAAAGAGAACTACGTCAGCCTGCAGAACAAAAACAATCAGCAGCGCAGGTGTATTTGTAGAAATTGTTTTTCTTTTTTATGACAAAAAATGATATTTAGTAAACTTCCTACTTTAAATATATCATTTGTGATTATTAATATGCATAAGAGCTTCATTTGAAGAACTTTAAAGCAGATTTTCTCAATATTGAGATGTTTCTGCTCCCTCAGATTCAGATTGTCTAATAGTTGTCTCGCAGACAGATATTGTCCTCTCCTAACACACCACACATTAGTGGAGAGATCATTTATTCAGATATTTATTTATTCAAATATGTAACCTCATGACTGGTTTTGTTAGCCTGGGTCACATATGAGCAGATAGAAGACATCTGACCTTAATAACGGCCCCGAACGCTCCCTTCCCCAGCAGCTGCAGCTCGGAGAACTCAGTGTAGTATCGTGAGAACTGCTTCTGCACCTCTGTACTGAAGGGGGCGCTGAGGAGGTGACTGCGTGGCACAACCGTGGAGGCGAAATCAACACCCGTGTCTGAGGAGCAAACACACACACAGACCTCGTTACGGAGGTTTCAGGGTCATCAAAAAAAAATCAATTTAGAAGACGTTGAAAAATATATTTATATATAGGTATTTATAGCTGTGTGTGACATGACAATGGCAAAAAATTGAGCATGAAGCCCCTGGTGTCATGGGTTATGTTAAATCAGTGTGTGTGTGTGTGTGTGCGTTTCACCCTCGGGGCTGGACTCTGAACACGCAGCGAGGCTCTTGGGGGACGGAGGACACAGGAACGGATGATCCAGGAGCTGGTGAGTGTGCCAGCGGTCAGCGTCATTCAGACACACACACCTGCACAAACACACACACACATATACTGATTAATCACATATAACCTGTTACTGCACAAAACTAGTCTGGGGCTTCCTAAACTGGGAACTTACTAAAATTACTCTCTCATTACTCTCTCTCTCACACACACACTCTGTTGTGGAAGTCATGCAGGCCGCTGGGCAGGGTCACACACACACTCACTCACAGACACACACACGCACACACTCTCAGACACTCTCACGTTGAGGAAGTCATGCAGGCCGCTGGGAAGTAAGGATGTCACGTGAACATCCCAGCTGAAGATAATGAGAAAATTACATCGCTCCCTTCGCCAAGTGCATTGTAAACGACTACATTATGACATGCACGTGCCCTAATCACCCCCTCCAAGGGGATGGGGATAATCACTTCCATTTAGAATTTGTCCAAGAACCGAACGGTATCTATACGCATACCGAACCATCCCTACTGGGAAGGGTCACAGACTCACTCACAGACACTCACTTGCTGAGGAAGTCATGCAGGTCGCTGGGCAGGTTCTCTGGAAATGTAACAGGGAACTCCTTGACCTCTCGACCCTGAGCGAGCGCCAGCAGCATGAGCCCCAGGCTCCAGACGTCTCCCTTCTTCCCTGAGCGCGAGGGCAGCCCGTCTTCACTGAAGCGCACGTGACTCTGCTCAAAGATGTCCTGCTTACAGACGTCTGCGAGACGCTTGGCCAGACTATAGTCCGCGAGCCTGACGTCCCCCCGAGCGTCCAGCAGCACGCAGGACGCCTTCAGCTGCTTGTGCACTACAGAGTTAGTGTGCAGATAGTCGAGGGCGTTCACTAGCTGGGCAGCGTGCCGTCGCAGCTGATCGATTGGCACCGGAGCGCCGCTGGACAGCAGCTGAGACAGACTGGAGCCCGGCACGTGTTCGGCCAGAAGATCCACCACCAGACAGTCGTCTCGCTCCACGCAGCTCAGAGCCTGATAGTGAACTAGATGAGGATGAGTGAGCTTCAGCAGAGAGTTCAGCTCGCTCTCCGCTCCCTGGATCTGAGAGGAAGACATGTGTGTGATGTGAAGCTCTAGCACTCTCTATTTTTTTTGTTTTCTTTTAAAAAAAGGCCTCTTACACTGGCTTTTTCTATTCTTTTACCATTCTATACTTGTTTTCTTTTAGTCATATGCAAGTGTGTGCGTGTATTGTTATATAATAATATAGATTAATATATCAACAAGAGTGTTGATCCAGGAATACTGCTTTGGATAAAAGCATTTGCTAAATATCTAAATGTGGGGCAAACAGAAGCTGCTTCAACAGTTCTGTACACAGATCAATGGTGCCCATGTATGATTTTATTCATGAAACAATAATATTATATAAGATAGTGAAGGAAAATCAACAAATGCAAACTCTTCATTTAGTTCATTTAGCAGGTACGTTATATATTTATGAACGTATTCATTTAATACTATATCAGCAGCAAACTCATAGTAAAAATAGTAATTAAACATGTTAAATTAATTAAGAATAATAAAGTAATATTTCCCATTCAACATTATAACAAATAAAGCAATATTATAAAAACGACATAAAATTATTAAACGATAAAAAACAAATTAACTATAAGATCTTCTACAAGATCCATCAAGAAACTATCAATTTAATATATGACATAAAATCTAAAATATCACCAGAGGTCTATTTAGAAAATGCCCATGATTGATATTTCTGAATAGAACTGTTGCCTAATATTATTTTATAATATATATATATATATATATAAAAAGATTGAAATAGAAAGCTAGAAATGTAAATCTTATGTATAAAACATTAAAATTAAATGAACAATTTCCCAACAACAATATAAAAATATAGCAAATATTTGTTTCTTTTTATTAATAAACCTTTTTCTATTGTACAGATTATTAATTTTAAAAGGCATTTTACGAATATCTATGGATTCATGTTCTGATATTATTCAATGCAGGATATTCCACTGAAATATGCTTTATAGTCAATCCATTTCATGCATTTATCAACTGCGCTAATAATTTCTTGATTTCTCTACCTGTTTTTTGCATTTCTCTATTTTCTCTCTCTCCTGGCTGGTGAAGAACTTCCCGACTGTCTTGTTCCAGCGAAGGATCCACTCGTAGACGACGGCGAAATCTCCAGAGGTGGAGTTGAACGCGTAATACACACTGCAGCCCAACCGCTCGCTCTCACCTGAGACAGAGAGAGAAACATCAGCACCCAAACTCCATCCAGACCCAGAGCTCCCCACCAACAGCTCATGATTAACTTCATCATAACAATGATTAAAAAATTTTTATAAAAACAAAACAAATGATTAACATTTATTAAACCATAAGAATAACAAATGTTATAGATCATTTAAAAATTTTTAAACTTTATAAAATTATTCAACATAAGAATGTTTTATAATAATTTTATACCGAAAAAATTTAAATATTTTTTTTTCTAAAAACATTTATAAAATAAAAATGCAACATTACAATAAACATTTTGAAATATAAGAATTAAATCAAATAAAACATTACAACTATTAAAAGCATAAGAATATAATATTTTTTAAATAAACTACACAAAAACTTTATTTCAATTAAAAAAAACTAAATAATAAAACTTAAAATTAATCAGATAAAACCTCTACAAAAAGGATTAAATATTTGACTGATTTACCTGCCTATCATGTGACCACTACCGAACATCAGAGAACTGTGAACATGCTGTGAACTACATCAAAATAAAACGAATGCTTGAGCTCAAAGAGGTTGGTGAAATCCTTGCCCTAGTCAGTCTCACTAATCATCTGCTCAACTCTTTCCTCAGATCTCACCGATGCACTTCCCTCTGTGAACTACGACCTCCCCGAGGGCGCTGTTGCTGAAGTGAAGGACTTCCTGCTGCCGAGCGTTTTCTTCATTATACGTGTCTCGTCTGAGAAACAAGATCAACACACACTTCAGACTCAGGTGTGTGTGCGTGAGTGAGTGTATGTGTATATAATGTGACTCCTGACCTGTGTCTGCTGCTGGATGTGGTTCTGCGTCTGTTGGTGAGTGTTCTCTTGCTCTCGGACGGATCCACCGGTGACCCAGACGAGGCTTGTCTCTCTAGAGCCGGAGGGATGCTGATAGCAGCGCTCTCCAGACGCTCCTAAAGCACAACACATTACTGACACGTTATTTTGAGCCCCGTCCTGAAAGTGTATAATGACCCTTACTCTCTGCATTAACTTCCTCCACATGCGCACACACACAGTAGTGCACACACACACACACACACACACACACACAGGGAGCCCACAACTTAGTCCGACTCTCTAACCATTAGGCCAGGATTGCCCCACATTTTTTTATGTGATATATGACAAGAAAATCATGTAAATAATGATTATGTTAATAAACATGTTAATATAATTAAATATACCATCTATGACAACATAATGTGATTACTCTGTATGAAGGAAGACACAATATTGTACATTTGATGGCGATTCTTTAAACACTTCAATTCTTCCTGACAGATTTTACAGCAGCTAATATCCTCCTCCTGCCGTTGCAGTAACTGAGGTGGTTCTCACCTGTTTGGCCATCTCTTTCTTCCTCTTCTCTTCTCGTCTCTCCTCCTCTCTCCTCTGGATTTCTGCAAGAATCTCATTTTGCTGTGAAGAGAAAAACAGAAACTGAGCGCAGCACAATACTGTGAACAAATACTTAAAGAACTAATATAATGGTTCAAAAAGATGTACTTGTTTCTAAAACAATAATAAAGAGCAGCACTGTTGTTGTGGTTTGTTTAATCAACGCTGCTCTTTAGTAACTCATCAGAACGGTTTATAATGTATTGCTCAATAGGAAGTGACACGCACCGTCTGCTCTTCCTGTCTGCGGCGCTGGTCGATCTTCTGCTGCTCCTCCAGAGCCAGGCGCTCCTGCTGACGACGCTGGTTCTTCAGCATCTCCTCGTGGAAGGAGCTGGAGGGAGGAACGTTGTGCTCCGTCAGAAAACCCTGGACGAAGTCTGCCAGCTCGTAGATCATCACCTGAAGAGGAAGAGGAAGACATCACTACACACATCATAAAACAAGACCATGTGATCCATCCTGTTCTGCAGCACCTTATGAACTCTTTATTTACATTTATATTTAAATTGTTTCAACAATATTCACATAATTTAATTCAATATAATACCTTTATTATCATATTATACA
>JAUMHQ010000078.1:3052223-3071163 GCA_032361165.1 Enteromius paludinosus
TACATTTATATTTAAATTGTTTCAACAATATTCACATAATTTAATTCAATATAATACCTTTATTATCATATTATACAATATTTTCAATAGACAGTATATTCAAAATAATTAAGTAAACATGCAAAATTAATTATTTAATACCAAGTTCACAGTATTGATGCATATGGGTCTATTTTATTATTATATTAAATAATCTTATAGACATTTTTTATGGCACAGAATAAATCATAAGGTTATTTTATTATTATATTTATATTATATTTAAATAATTAATTTTATAAACATTACTAATTTTCACAGTTTTCAAGTAAATCATATGGGCATATTTTATTAGAATTTCTTTGGACAGAGACTCCGCTCTATCATGTTTTAATAGACAGGTAATCAGATATATATTATTGATTGTGCAAGAAATAGTCATGTGCAAATTTATAATAACAACGATTAATAATGATTGAGGACCGACCATCATTCCAAGCCTCTGACCAGTAGTGTGTATGCACACGTATTGAAGGAAAGGACATGAGTTCTCACCTCTCCGCATCGGTCTTGGGCCAGTTTATGCAGCTCTTTCTGGAGTTGCTCTAGTTTGTCGTAGGACAGGCCTTTAGCGTTCTTCAGCTCCAGCTCTGGAGGCCTGATGAAAACACAACCACTCACTAATCATCCACAAACATTAGAGCCAGAGTCAGGTGTTAATCGAAAGAGAATGAGCTGACGAATATCTTAAATTCAAGATTTGATGATAATATAGCAGCTATTTTTAACTGGGGACTTTTAGCAGAGCACAAACTTTCAAACTAAAGGGAGAATTATGACTCATTATTATTATTAGCCGAATAAACAGACTGATACTCACACATCTGGATACGTCGGGAGACATTTGACCTGCAGGTCCACTGAGACGTAACTGGTCTGTCCGTAACCGAGTCCGTTCGGCCGGAGGGATAGGTAAACCTCTGGAGGACGTCTGACCTACAAAACACAAAAAAAACACATTGCATAAACATAAAATTATATAAAAATGCGTACGTATGCATGTACGGATAGGTTATACACAGTAGTCAACATCTGAAGCGGATCAAAACCTTTTATCAAAGCTGTCCTAGAACCAAAATGCATTGTTGTCTAAGAACTAGTTTTAGCAACTTATGGTGACTACTGTAAACATAAACATAAAAAGTTTACAAGCATATAAAACACATAATGTGTATGTATGTATATATTAGTGCTGTCAAATTATATATTTGCACTCATATCCAAAATAAGTTATTGTTTAAATAATAAGTGTGTGTACTTTGTACGTTTATTATGTATACATAAACACACATACAGAAAATATTTACATGTATATACTTACATTCATACAATAATTTTATATATAATATAACAATTATATATATATATAATATATATATAAATATATTTCTTATACATAACAGATACACACAGCAAAAACTTTAATTTCAATGAATCGTTTGAAGGACGTATGTGTGCGTGTATGAATACATAAACAGAGCTAATTAACCTTTGACACGCCCATATGTTTATACTAAAGTACTTCAAGAGGAGAAAGTGCAGTCAGGAACTACATCAGGCTTGTTCGTGCTGCAAGAAACACTGTAAGTGACGGAAAACGAGCTTTTTAAGAGAGAATCCTAGCCCCTGGAGTGCATGTAGTGTGACCGAGAGCCTGGCTGTGAGAGGAATACCTTCCAGGGCTGCTCTGCGCGGATGTCTCTGAAGTCATCTCCGTAAATCGAAGCCAGCGCCTGCAGCTCATTCTCCTGCTGAAGAGAGTAATCACTCATCCTGCATCCTGAGCTCACACACTCTGCTCAACACCATCGCCGAGCGCAAACACGCTCTGCGAGACCCTAAAAAACACTAATAAAACTTCTCATGTGGAGGCATGTCATCATAACAGCTATCGCGTGGCAGCGTCTCGGGCTGATGACGTGTCCGGCGCGACCCGCATCACGTCATCACGCCGCTGAGAGGCGCTGCTGCTCCTCCGTCGCTTCTGAGAGACATTTGAGAAACTTTATAAGGTTCAAGAGTCTTATCGCGCACTATTTATACTTCACATCACCATTGTATCGTTCTTAAATTAGGACGCCGGACTGGAAGAAACAGATCTCACTAACGCTTCTGCTGTATAGTTTTGTTTTTTCCAGGTCTCGCTAATTTATTGGTTAAATAAAGGAATAATATAATAATAATAATGATGATGATAATTTTTCATATTTATTTTTAATAATTACGTTTTTATTAAATACATTTTTAGAATCTTTCATAATTTTATCATAATATACAATAATTTATTTTTTTAAATAATTCGAATTTTTATAAACCTTTAGACTAAAATAATTACTTAAATGAATAATTACATAATACTAGTGTTCATATTCCCTTTTACCCTTTTCTTTTTATATTCTTTATCCTTTTTAAATTTAAATAATAAATTAATGAATAATTAATAAAAATAACAAAATAATTTTTATAATAATAATAAATAATAAAATTTTAATATATTTATATATAGAGAGAGAGAGAGTTCATCTGTTTTCACTATATGTATTTTAAAATATATAAATTTTGCTATGAATAATACATTTAAAATAATTAATTAATTAAGCATTACATTCATTTTTTGTAATTAACAGGCATTTTTATTTACTAAAAATGACATGACGTATGGATAACAGTTTGACGCCACTGCAGCTGAACTAAACGTCATCTTGAGATTTGCTCTGCTATTTGAGACTAGTGTGTAATACGATGCACGTGTTAACTGACGAACATGAAAAATGGATGCAAACTTTTTTATTGCTCTTTATATGATGATTAAATGAATTATTCCTTCATTAGATCACATGTGTGTTATTGGTTCATGATTGAAATGCTGAAGTCCTCTCCTCGATCTGCAGACAGAGCAAAACAGCTATTAATAGTCAAACTCTCAAGCAGTGGACTATGTGAAGGAGGAACGAACCCTCCTAGCCTACAGATCAGACACCTCCATCAGACTCTCAGCTTCAAAACACAGCTACAGCTCTAAATCTCATTCATTTTACATACAATACACCTATTCTTACACTCCTGAACACGGTGAAGTGATTAAAAAAAGTGTTTCGCTTAACAGACACACACACACACATATATATATATATACGACGAGTTAATTTGCAAAAACAGACAGCTCTGTTTTAACTCTGTTTTTAACCATTTAAATGGTTTTTGTGCATTCCAGTTAATCACAAACTGCAGTTGAGTTATTTTGACTATATTTAATAATAGTAACTATAACTATATATATATATATATATATATATAGCAAACAATAAAAAAATAAAAACATGACATAATAAAAAAATTAAATAATGAAAATAAAAAATGTTGTTATCTGCTTTTCCAAATAAACTCTTCATATATATATATTATTTTTATCTAATTAAAAATTTGCTTTGAAATTAAATTATTATTAATTTGTTAATTATTAATAAATAAATCAAATTTAAATTAATTTTCCAACTACATAAGAACTGATTGAATATATAGACATATTTACATTTGAAGAATATATACAAATTATTTTCTTGTATTTATCTGAAAAAATATTATATAGGGCTATGTTGTTGTTTTTACATGTACAGATCAAAATACACATCCATCACATTTTGATAGATTTTGAATGTATTTCATTTTTAATTTAATTATATTCTGGTCATTTAATCTGAGCATATAATCCAGATAAATAGGACAGGACAATAGACAGATAGATAAATAGATAAGATAGACAGATAGACAGATGAAAGGAATGGTTCTATTTCAGTTCTCAGCTCCAGGCCATGCACTAGTTTGGAGATGTGTCTAAGAAAGTTGATTTGCGTGCACAAACGCTGCTCCAGACGTCCATATGTTGCCATAGTAAGGCTGAATTTCCTAATGGGGTGCGGATCGGGGCTCTTATGAATCACACCAATGGGACAAACGCTGGAGCGGCCTCACGTTCATAACACCTGATGAGAACTGTGACCCTAAAAGGAGAGAGCTGAGCCAATCAGAGCGCAGCTACTACTACCCCCCGGCCAATCAGAGCGCGGCAAGGGGGAGCGGGCCCGGCTGGCGTTACCCCTCAGCTGTTAAGCACATTTAGGGTTCGAGCCCACATGCCAGCACATTGGCCCATTGACATATACAGTATTCATCCTGGAGAGAGCGAGGAGCCTCTAAGATGTTGCTAAAACGAGAGCCGGCAAACCCTGGTTACGGTTGGTTGACATCTTTAGGCAGCCTGTGTTTGCAAAAAGCTGAATAATCAGAATTATATCAAGAGAGTGCTGACTATAGCGTAGTAAAGCTCACACCGTTTCCCACAGCGACTGACTGACACAAGCACCGAAACATATCAGGCAGAATAAAGAAGATGTGTGAGGAATTTATGAAAGGAGTGCAGATTAGAAAATTTGGGGGAATAAATTAAGACGTGATTGTGTCCCATATCTTAATTATACCCTACAAACAGATGACTAATCGTGTAAAACACATTCCAGCATTGGTATGCAACAACCTTTCATCCGAGCAGAAGAAAGCACTTAAAAAGCAAACATAAACTAAAAAGTGCTATAAAAATATAAAGTGTGTTTATAAAAGCAGATGAACACTACATATATAAAAGGATATTTAGTGTAATAGGAAGTTTATTTTTAATTACATAACAAGTAAAATGTAACATGAAAGCAGGCGCTATAGAGAAAGTATTTTTATTTTTAGTTAAAATATATAAATTATATTTATTATAGTAAAATATATTTTATAAATTGTATATTTTTAATTCCATTAAAAAAATATCCAATATAGGAGAGGAACACTATGTATAAAAAAAATACTTTTTAATTGCATGAAATACAAAAATTTAATACAAGCAGATGAACATTATATATAAAAGTACATATATATAAAAAAAAAATATGTATATATATATATATTATTCTAATATATTTTATAAAAAGTAATATATTTATATATATAACATGCACATTATAATTACTTAATATAATAAAATATGCAAAACGTGCTGGGAGGTATATAATAAATAATCCAATATTTCACTTTATATGGAATTTAACTCAGACATCTTAAAGATTCGAGATGTGGATGGCTGGCGCTCAGCCCGCTATTTCTAAGGAAGCCTTTCTTAACTTCAGGGAGGCCCAATCCACCCAGAGATCAGGTTCATGGGTGGAGAGGGTTATTTTCTGGTTTTTATTTTTTCTTGGCTGTACTTATTTGGACTTGTGTGAACCCGATGCTCCGCCCCAGGCCCTGGGAGCCGGTCTTATTTAAAGGGGCTCCTCACCTTGTCTCTCTGTCCCAGTGGAAGCATCAGTCTTGTGATAACAACTTGGTGAGTCCTGAGAACAAGCGGAGAACCTACTGCATCTGAAAGCTCTTTAGGTCTTTTAGTCTACGCTTTGACTTCGGGCTTTGAGAAGACGTAGCGGTTAAGACTTTGGTACCGGAGAAGACTTTTAACGATTGCTGGTTTTCGGTGGAGCTGATTAACTTACAGTAGCGTGCGATTAGCAAGTATATACAGCACTAGATTTAAAGTGGTTTTTCTTGAAGCATCAGAGCTTGAATGAAGGCAGGCAGGTGTGACGCGGTGCACTGACAGCTGCGAGCGTCTTCTAAATACAGCGTCTGTCCTCCAGTTAAACTCTAGCCTTTCTTTGGCATTAGTGAATCCGGCTGGAAGTCTCGAGCTGCCACGAGGAGATATGATTTCACCAACCCTTCATGGGCAGAGCGAGAGAACGAACATGTGTCTCGCTAATCGCTGTAGTCTATTATTATTATTTAACAATTCTAATGTATATTTATTCCTACCGAACGAATATGTGATTTAGGTGAGTTTCCAACAAGGAGGATTTGCGTAATTAAATGTAGCCGACTCAAGTTAACAGATAAAAGCTTCTGCTAAATGCATTCCTGTAAACTGAGCACGAAGAACTAGTCGTTTGTTTTAATGTTGTCCGTTTTCGTTTTAGCGTCAGTTTTAGTTTTAGTTAATTACATTTTATGTTTTAATTTTTAGTTCAAGCTTCTCATTTTGTATGTTCTCATTTTAATCTTGTTGCACATTTTTTTGTTTTAATTTTTATTTTACGTTTCCATTTTAATTCGACTTTTACCATTTTCATAATTTTTCTTGATATGTTGTCAGTTTTCATTTTAGTCACAAATAGTTACATTTTGTTGCGTTTCACATTTTTATTATAGCCTTTATTCAGTTTTAGCGAGTCTAGTACTCTGGCTGAAATAGGTTTCTTACTAAAATACAATCTGTGAGCAGACAGCAGCTAGCCTTACTCCGTTTTATTTTTCAGATTAAAATAGGTCAAATTTTAACGCTCCGACTTCAGTTAAAGAACCAACGTTTAAGACTAGTCCAGGCGCTTTATGGATGTAAACTGAAACCGTGTGTAGCCGGTTCTTGCTCTCTGACCTCGTTGTGATGTCTCCTTTACAGACCAACCAGAAAACCAACCATGTGCGACGACGACGAGACTACCGCCCTTGTGTGCGACAACGGCTCTGGCTTGGTCAAGGCTGGATTTGCCGGAGATGACGCTCCCCGTGCTGTCTTCCCCTCCATTGTTGGCAGACCCCGTCACCAGGTGAGCCTGAACACATCTGCAAAACATTAGAGAGCAAGTCCTTCACTAAAACAGTCATTAAACACGCTTCTCTCTCCTTCAGGGTGTGATGGTGGGTATGGGTCAGAAGGACAGCTACGTAGGTGATGAGGCTCAGAGCAAGAGAGGTATCTTGACTCTGAAGTACCCCATTGAGCACGGCATCATCACTAACTGGGACGATATGGAGAAGGTGCGATTCTTACAGTCTTACAAGTGATAGTTAAATGCACGCATCAGACCCTGTTATTAACACGATCATCTGCACTGTTCAGATCTGGCACCACACCTTCTACAATGAGCTGCGTGTGGCCCCCGAGGAGCACCCAACCCTGCTCACCGAGGCCCCTCTCAACCCCAAGGCCAACAGGGAGAAGATGACTCAGGTACTGATGAAGAGCCTGATGGTTTCTCACAGGGTTTAGAGTCGAGCCGGTTCCTAACACTCGTGTGCTTTGCTCTTGCAGATCATGTTTGAGACCTTCAACGTCCCTGCCATGTATGTGGCCATCCAGGCTGTGCTGTCCCTGTACGCCTCCGGTCGTACCACTGGTCAGTGCTTTAACACATACTCTGTTATCATAAAGAGACAAATCAATAATATAGTCAAAGCATACATCCACTTAATGCAATAGTGTTGTGATATAATGCAATTAGCAGTAAGAAGACAAATAATATTTCTTAAACTCAACAGAATAAAATTTTTGCATTGCAATAGCTTTTTGCTTTAAGAGCTAAATTCTGCTTTATTGTAATTCCATGTGATGTCCTGCAGGGGCATCATATGTGTAAACATCTCTTTTTTATTTCATAAATTTTTGTGATATGTTGTAATCATAAAACAATTATTATCATATACTATTTTGTTTTTATTAATATTTGGAATAAGTTTTTTATATTTTTTCCGTTTTAATTATAATTTTAGGTTAATAATAAGTTTTAGTTGTGTTTTAATTTTTTTTTATATTTTGAAATCGTTTTTATTTTTGTTTCCCATTTTCATTTTTAGTTAAAGTCTTCGCAATTTCTTTTTTTTTTCAATTTAAATAGGTTTTTAATGGTTCTATTTATTCATTTTAATTTAGGTTTTAGTTATTTTAGGTCTTCAAAACAAAAACGACAAATCTTGTTGCCTTGGCAACAAACTAAGCGATATAATTTAGTAAAAATGTATCAAAATAAAATGTTACATTTTAGTACCTTATTGTTTCAATATCAGCACTGATAAATTATCAAGAAATTTACATTATTTCCATCGATTTTAAGGCAGATTTTTTTAAGGCTGTTTCCTTTTGCTTTCGGCGCATAAACATTAACTTACATCGAACATTTACCGAACTCTTTTTATCGTTTTATTGATAAACGTTACATTGCGACAATTAGCGTTATTTTGTTTATCGCCCAGCCCTAGATGGACTAAGCTTTATATTTTTTATATCAAGTAAAGTTTAGGGTTTAAGTTTTAGTTAACAACAATAGCCCAGATCCTTTAGTGATAGATTGAAATCGTGTAAAAATTGTTTATCTCACTAGTGTTAGTCTGTACTGTATTTATCACCAGGGCTCTATTATTTCTGAAAGTGCATTTCCTTTAGGTTTGTAATGTTTTTGGATCAGGGCTGCTGTGTGTTTATCACCGGCGCTGTATTATTTATGACACAAACTCTCTGCATTGTGTAAGATTATCAGCTGACAGGTGTGAATGATACATCACCGCCCGCTGTTATCACGGTTATTGGTATTTTACCGGCGCTCTCCCCCGCAGGTATCGTGCTGGACGCCGGTGACGGTGTGACCCACAACGTCCCAGTCTATGAGGGTTACGCCCTGCCCCACGCCATCATGCGTCTGGATCTGGCCGGTCGCGATCTGACTGACTATCTCATGAAGATCCTGACTGAGAGAGGCTACTCTTTCGTGACAACCGGTGAGTAGCGGAATAGTCCGAGAGAACAGGTGCGAGCTCAGCACGAGTGTCTAAACGCTTCCTAACTCTTGCTCTCCTCAGCTGAGCGTGAGATCGTGCGCGACATCAAGGAGAAGCTTTGCTATGTGGCTCTGGACTTCGAGAACGAGATGGCCACCGCCGCCTCCTCCTCCTCCCTGGAGAAGAGCTACGAGCTGCCCGACGGTCAGGTCATCACCATCGGTAACGAGCGTTTCCGCTGCCCCGAGACCCTCTTCCAGCCTTCCTTCATCGGTGAGTCTCGCACTCTCGCTCGGACGGTCTGCTAGTGACACTCACTGGCCAGTGCTGAACTTTCACCTCTCCTCTCAGGTATGGAGTCCGCTGGAATCCACGAGACCGCCTACAACAGCATCATGAAGTGCGACATCGACATCCGTAAGGATCTGTACGCCAACAACGTCTTGTCCGGTGGTACCACCATGTACCCTGGTATTGCTGACCGTATGCAGAAGGAGATCACTGCTCTGGCCCCCAGCACCATGAAGATCAAGGTGAGATGCTGCACACATGCATTCAGCGATGCAACTTTTAAATAAAAACACCAATGCACATATTTGTAACTTTTAATTAATTTTGATTCACAGTAGTATATATAATGTGCAGATAAACAAGCACTGAATAGGTTTTAACATTACATTTCTTTACAGTAAGGTCCTATTAGTTATTGTTACAGTAACAAACAACCATTTATTACAGCTTATGTATTAATAATGCATTTTGAGTTCATGGTTTTATTAATGTACAGTGAAAAAAAATCATTGTAATTAATTAATTAATTGTTGTAATTAACCTGAACTAAGATCAATTTCAATCCTAGTTCATGTTTTAACTAATGGAACTCCCTGCAGCAGTTGTGTTAGTTACTCAGAACTGAACCTCTCTCTCGTCTCTCTGTAGATCATTGCTCCTCCTGAGCGTAAGTACTCCGTCTGGATCGGTGGCTCCATCCTGGCTTCCCTGTCCACCTTCCAGCAGATGTGGATCACCAAGCAGGAGTACGATGAGGCCGGTCCTTCCATTGTCCACAGGAAGTGCTTCTAAATCAACAGCAATCTCTCAGTCCCAGCCGTACATTTGTACTGTCTCTTTTACTGTATATACATGTAATGTTGTAATAAAAACAGATAAATGATAACAGAGAACGGTGTATTGAGTGATCAATCGCATGTTTTTGCATGACTGCATCAACCCACAATGCATTAGATTAAACACTGGAAAAAATGAAATAAATACAGAGGTAAAGGAAAAACGTGCCAGGGATATCGTACAGTGATAATCCTCAATGGTGTGGTGCTGAATAATTACATACCCCAAAGAATATCATGGTACTACAACAAAATAATCCCTCAAATAAACAATACAAATACAGAATGCATTGCATGCTATTAAATGTGTAAATTCTGAAAAATAAAAGTATAAAATAAATAAATAAATAAATGCAAGATACAAACTCAGAATAGTGGGATATAAAGAAGCATAGATGAAAAGTCCCAATTGTGAGATAAAAAAGGAATTAATTTTTTATTCTATTATGGAAATTACAAAAAAAAAGAATTTTGAAGAGGGAAAAACATTCAAGAGTTTCAAGAAAAATGTCATAATCGCAAGATAAAAAGTTGCAATTAACTTTTCTGGTGCAGAAATGGCTTCAAATGCAGTGTATTATACATTTTTGGGGAAAATACTGGCATGGTTTTACAGGCAGGGCTTAGATTAACACAGGATTAGTCCATAGATCAATTATTGGGATATTAGGACAACTTTTATAAATGTGCCTTTGATAAAAACACTACTGACATGCATCTGGAAACAAAACAACAAAACTGACAGTCAGTCAGTACAAGTTTCTTTCAGTTAAAACAGCCCACACACGATGAAATAGCTACTGACTAGTATATTTACGAAACGTTTTTATTAATGCATAATGCCCCGGCTTACTTAAAAAAATGGTACAAGCAAAAACAAACAACTGGTACAATGTCAAATATACCACTACTGTACCATGTTAAAATGTAGCAAGCTTTGTAAAAGTGACCTATACTTCAATCAGATCGTCGGAGACGTGTCACTAATATAGACTTGTTCTGCGTGGCTCTCAGCGCTGTGTTGTTGTTCAAGAACTGTCTCATATTACGTTGCAGAGAAACAAACGCGCACGAGCATCTGCTGCGACATCAATCACGCGTGTCACGCAGCGGTGGGGGCGGATCCAACCCTCACGTGACTTCCCCTGACCAATCAGAGTGCTGGGAAGGCTTGCGTGACGTAGGCAGGGCGAGATTTGAACGTCTTTTTCCGAGCTGCCGTTGTAAGGACGGGAAATAAAGCGGACACAGAAACAAACACTGGCTTTATATGGCGATGTTTAGACTTTAAAGACGCGTTTTTATTATAAAAAAATGAGGTTTAGGCGCAGCAGAGATGGAAAACGACATATGAGAGGAGTTTGGTGACTTTGAGCGGTTGTTTTTATTGAAACGTGTCAAGCGGAACTCTGAAGACAGATAAGCTAACTTAACCTAACCTCCAGAGTTTGTGTTTTTACACATCCAGAAGGCTTATTTCGCTTCTTTTTAAACCTTAAGCACCTTTTAACGCAGTACCTCTCATATCGAGCCGTTTTAATCCGTAATAATGAAGGTTTTAGAGAGAAATGTGGTTCGTCTGGCCGTGGTTCAGCATCTTCGGTCGGTTTATGGAATAAAAATCAAGAACTGGAATAAAAACAGAAACAAACAGACATCTGCGAACACGGTGAGTCCAGAAAACATCGTCTACTATTGATTTTATAATGGAAATACTGCTTGTTTTGTCAATCTACGGCGGTGTCTCAAATGTTAGTGAACTTACTATGTAGACGTCTGCATTTTGAGGGAACATAGTTCACAAAATTGCTTTGTACGTGTCCATACAATACACTTCACAATGCTTTTTAGAAAGGCAGATCAATTACTGAGGTATCTGCAACTGATTTATTGCTCAATCTTCATTAGTTGAATTATTTAGTTGCTGGGTCACAGTTCTGTTGTTGAACTGTTCAAAACTCACACCAAAGGGTTTATCAACTTCCTGTGCATGTGAGTTAGTTATTGTAATACAAAAATGAGTCAACACAAATTAAACATGAAACTATTTTCTCTAATCTAATCCCTTTTTTTGCGTGAACACTTTGCAACAAAACACCTATTCTATCACAGGTCTGTGAATATGGCTTGTTTGTTGGCTGTAAAATCGCAGCAGGAAATGTGATTTTAATTACAGTAACGGTTACTGCACACAGTCTGTCTGATTCTGGTCTTATGACAGTAATATGTGCCCTAGAAAGCTCTGGTGGTTTCTTCACCTCAGCTGTGTAGAAATGCTGTTGATTTTCAAACACACAGAGCTTCTCTTGTTCATATGCATGCCGCTCCATCATTACCTGAACAGATCTTTCTTGTCTTTCTAGGTGAGGGTGTTTGGGGTTGCTCTTGAAGGTCTGCCACACTGTCATGTGCTAGACTACGGTGACATACCCTGGTAAGACAGAGTCAAACTTGCATACAGATGCCTTTTAATATATGCAAAAGAGACCAAGAGCCTTACTGTGTAACAAAGAAAGAACGCTCTGGTTAATTTGAGACTAAATGATCGAGTGCATGTGTAAACGGCAGCATTTATCAGCTACTTGCTCTGTCTCGAGGTGAAACCATGCATACGCCTGTGGCAATTCCTCTGGTGTGAATGTCTTTAAAAGCCAGAAACAATAGAGCTGATTGGCACATGCATGATTGATCCTCAAAGTGAAGATGAATACAGCACAGCCATTGGAGAGCACTAAAATACAGTGTGGTCAATGTTTTTGGGGATGTTTTAGGATGCAGGCATTATGGAGTGTAATAAGACTGTCCTTGGAATGTGGTTAAGCATATAGTAAAAATAATTGTTTAATTTACATTTAATTTTATCCAATGCGACTTACTAATGAGGACAATGGAAGCATTTAAAATCAACAAAAGAGCAATGATATGCAAGTGCTATAACAAGTTAGCTTACTTGGCAAAATATCTTTCTAATTAAAGAATTCAAAACAAATTAATATATTTAACTGGATTTATTTTTAATTTTGTAAAATATTAACCTTTTATTTTACTACTTTATTATTTATTTATACTTGATTTTTTTATATTATGTATTAGTTCTAGATCATCTTTTAACTTTATTTTATTTGAATATCTGTATTTTTCTTATATTCCATTATAGCGCAAATATATTTTTGTATTGTTCAGTTTTATTTTATTTGCTGCATATTTTATTACTATTTTATATTTCATGCATTTGCCATATTTTATCTTTTATTTTAGTTTTATTTTACACTTTGTAATATTTGTGCAATATTTTTTGTATTTTCTTTTAACTATTATTTTCTTTATTTGCTATGTAATTGTTTTAAATATTTCCCCTGTATTTAATTATTTTTTTTTATCTTTTATTCCCCTTTATTTATTTTAATGTTATATTTACTTGTCCTGTGTGATTTTTTTGATGTGATATTTTTGCCAAATATTGCCCTGTATTTTATATTGTATTAAGCCATGTCCACACTAATACGTTCTCGTTTGAAAACTGAGCTTTTTGAAAACGCTCTCCAAAGTGGATACATTTGAAAACACCATTTCCGCTTCGCAGTGTGGACTGTGAAAACAGAGGCTTTCGAAACCGTTGACTCATTTTAGTCATATGATGCAGTCATAATGTAAGCGTTTTCAGTCGTTTTTTTATTTCTCTTCAGAAACGATTGAAAACGATAGTGTGGACGCGGAGCGTTTTCAAATTTATCCAGATTAGTGTAGACGTAGCCTTAGTTATTTGCCCTGCATGTGTATGTAGTGTTAATGCGTTTCTATCTCTGTCAGCTTTATAGCAGATGTTTGTACGAGCCTCATGGAGCATTTGGACACAGAGGGCCTCTTCAGAAAGTCAGGCTCTGTTGTTCGGGTCAAGAGCCTCAGGGTGAGTGATCTCCGCTTCGGTTCACTGGAGAGACTCTTGACTGGTGGCTTTATTTAACAGCGACCGTATTGTTTTGACCCTGTAGGCCAAACTGGACCAGGGCGAGGACTGTCTGTCCACTGCTCTCCCGCTAGACATCGCTGGGCTTCTGAAGCAGTTTTTCCGGGAGCTCCCCGAGCCGGTCCTGACCTCTGACCTGCACAGTGCTTTGCTGAAGGCCCAGGAGCTGCCCACGGAAGAGGAGAGGACCTCAGCCACGGTCCTGCTGTCCTGCGTGCTGCCCGACAAGAATTTAAACACACTCCGTTACTTCTTCAGTTTCCTCAAGACCGTCTCCCAGCGGTATGACAAATGCAGCAATGTCTCTGTTTGTCTCCAATCTCTTGTTATGCTAATTGCTGCCTTAGAGTGCTTTTCAGAAGCTGTCTAGAGGCTCTTTTGTGTTTAAACACATGTAAAGTGTGTGTGTGTATTGCATTGCTCATTGTGTGTTTGTATTGCTCCTGTCTTTTAGCTGTGCTGAGAATAAGATGGACAGCAGTAATCTCTCGGTCATCTTTGCACCCAATCTTTTTCACTGTGGAGATGGCGGGGACAAATTGAGCAGCAGCACCGAGAAGAGACTCAAGCATCAGGCAGCGGCTGTGCAGTGTTTCATAGACAACGCTCAGCACCTGGGTATGTGTGGCTTCTCTATACTTGCATTATTAAAGCATGTTAGGGATCGGAGTGCTATCTGTGTGTTATCTGATTAATCCATAAAGTAGTCATCAATTAAATCCTGAAAACACAGCCTTTTTTTTTTTTTTTAAGTTTGTATTTATTTAAAGTTCCCAGCAATTCAAAGTTAATATTTCAATAATTTAACAACACGTTTGCAGGTTTCTGGACTTGATTGATGGTCACATCAGGGTTAGAAAAGTGTTTGATTGTTTTACTTTTTTTCCCTTTTTTTTTTTTAATCAGCTAATAGTGAATGTCATTGGGAGGAGCTAACTCACCTCACAGAGCTGTTATGGGATGTTTGTTGTTGTTTATAGGTGTGGTTCCTCAGTTCCTGGTGGAGAAGGTTCCAGCCATGTTGGGTTGTGATACAGGAGTGTTTTCTCCATCGTCTCTGTCTCTAGAAGAGAGTAACGCTCACTCAGACCTGAAGAAGAACAACAGACGCAGTTTAGGAGGTAAGACCCACGTCTAAAGTCATAACACGTCCTTAGAAAATCACATTACATGACTGGTTTGAAGGAAGGTGGATATGGTTAATGATTTGAAGGCATCTCATTAGTTGAGTGGGTTTGTTTTGTATTCCAGACATGGTAAATGGAGCTCTGAATAGGTTAAAAACTAGTAGAACCCCAACAAATACACCTCAGTCTGATGGAGCAGGTGGGTAAATGTTCTCCTCAGACTTCACTGCATGTAGATCAGCAGCACTCCAGTCGCCAGTTTCTCCTCTTCACGTCATACATGTAATGCACACGTGCTGAGTTTAACATGGCTTTGTCTATGCCTTCTTTCCTGCATCATGTAGATGGGTCTCGGCTCGTCCTCGTTTTATTCTGAGACTCCATTGATAACCTACAGCTTGATATTTGTCTTTCAGGGCTTATAAGAATGCGTTTCCCCTCTATTCTGTCGGTCACTCGAAGCTTTCTTTGTCATTCTGAACTTTTTTGCTTTGAAAATGGCTTCTCTTTTTAATTTAGCTTGTCCTTTTGTGTTAAATCTGTGGTCAGTTGTTTGGAGTACTTGTCAACAATTTGGAGTAATTGCAATTTCTTATCGTGGTTTGGAAGAAACCTCTTCTGCTCACCAAGGCTGCATTTATTATTACAATCAAAATATTATTACAGTTTACGACAGCTGTTTCTATGCACATATCTGTTGTAATGAGTGCTGTGATCAAAACTGTATTTTCAGCATCATTACTCCAGTATTCAGTGTCACATGTTCTTCAGAAATCATTCTAATATACTGATTTACTGCTCGCATATTATCAGCAATTAGGAAAACAAAAATGAACACTGATAAGAACCTTTATTAATAATTGAACACCAACAGATATTTGCGTAGAAAACAGCTTTTTTAAACTTAAAAATAAATGCTTTTATTCATCAAGGATGCATTGTTGATCAATTGACAGTGAAAGCATTTATAATGTTACAAAACATTTCTGTTGCAAATAAATGCTGTTCTTTTGAAGTTTCTATTAATCTGTGAATCCAGAAAAATTAAATGCATTACAGTTTCCACAGAACTATTGAGCAGCACAACTGTTTTTAACATGAATAGTAATCAGAAATGTTTGTTGAGCAGTAAATCAGTGTATTATTCTGATTTCTGAAGATCATGTGACACTGAAGACTGGAGTAATGATGCTGAACATCACAGAAATAAATGACACCTTCAGTGATTATTAAATTGTCGTAATACTATATATTTTTTTTTTTATCAAATAAATGCAACCTTGGCGAGCAGAAGAGACTTATTTGAAATTTAAAAAAAAAAAATCATATTCCAAACTACAGAAGCCAACAATAACTCCTGTTCTTCGGAGTAAATGAAAGTCTCTTCCCTCAGTTTTCTCCATAGCCACTCCCATCATCATGACTCCCAACTCTAAGCGTAAACTTCCAGTCGAGTCTGCGCAGACTTACGGGTTCTCCAACAAGAAACGCAGGTCCATCAAGAAGAACCTGGGCCTGGAGCTGTTCCAGAACTCTTTGTTTGCAGGATCTACACCAGGATCAGGTGAGCTTTATAACACCCTGTAGCTCCAGGTCTCTCGTGTGGCGTGTTTTTGAGTGGTTCTGTATGACCATGTGTTGTATGATCTCTCAGCTCACAGCGCAGCAGGAGTTCTGGACTCATATTCTGTGGGCAGAAACACTCGACTGTCTAGCAGCTCTGCCAGAAGGAAGAGCAGACGCCTGAGAGGGAGCAGCGTGAGCAGGTACAACCCACCTTGATATTCTCATCTGCATTTATAGCGACTAATATATAACGAACACTTTCGAGTTGTTCTTTCTAACCGATTTCTCATTATGCGTTTTCTTTAGAGTTGAATCGGGGAAGGCAGGCTGTTTCTCACCCAGAGTCGCTAAGAAAGAGCCTGTGAGAAAATCTCTGCGTCTGCGCTTCAGTTTGGGCAAATCCAGCCGAGAGTCTGTAAGTTCAGAAATATCATCTCTGTCAACCTCCACCAGAGACTGAACAATCAACCGCTTAACGGCTGCTCTCTGCTATGCATCTGTGATTTGTGTTTATAATTTGCATGATGGTGTCCTCTAAGTCTTATATAATATTTATTCATGGGTGAATAATATAGCACTTTAAGAAGTTATGCTAACAGAATTTTGAACTTTTGTTATTAATCATGAATACTGGGTGACTGGTCTCTTCAGTTTCTCTTGCTCCATCTAGTGGCAGTATAATGTAGGTACATGCTGATATTAATGATGCAAAAAAATCTGAGGAGAATATAGCAAAAACTGTCCATGCATGCAGTAATTACAGTATTTAACTGTGTTGGTTTGAGGGTTTTGCTCATGCATTTGAAAAAGAAAGGCTGCTAGCCTCAACAACTGGAATATCACCGACTTCGACGTTTAAGATGTTTATATTAAAATGGCTTTAGTGCTGCTGCTGGAAATGGTGCTTTTAGCAATCAAGAAGAATGACATTTTTATACTTGTTAATTTCAAGACGCTGAGATAATTGATGTAATGTGATTGTGTTTGTTCTAATCATTGTGTTCTCATTGACTTTGCACATGTTGTCCAATGTTGTAACATTGTGACTTTAGAAGAGCAAATATCTATATTATACTAAAATATTTGTAGAATAATAATGTTTTTAGAATGAACAAATATTAATAATATAACGGTTTTATTTTTCCTAATTAAAATGTATCCTTGTGGTTTTTGGGTCATTCCTTGCCATTACTGACATGGTCATTATTTTTTGCATGTATATATGCTCAAATAAAAAAGACTATTGACCAGAAACACTTTTTTTAGCAGTATTTCTTCTGTCTTAATTCAACACGAACATTTGACAAACACTGAGAGTAAAAAACAGCTGCCTCTATTTCAACAGAACGTCATTGCACATTCACAACTGGGGCCAAAGGGGTCAGAGGTCATAGGTTGGCGCCTAGCAACACAAGAGAGCAGTTCTGGGTTTCACTTCACCAAGGAGCTCAGTCCAACCATTTTGAACAAGAGCCCCTCGAAAGGTCAGTATCGTTAGTGGGATTTTATGACATTTCTCAAACTGTTCTACACGCTTGGCTAATTTTTAAACAGCGGTTTTGCCTGCAGGAATATTTCAGGTTAGGAATATTATTCATTACAGTGGAACAAACGGCTGCCACTTGATTTTTCCGTTATAAGCCAGTGATACTGTGTGGTCATTATCATAAGGCCACAGAGGCTGGAGAGAACATATTGGAGCCAGTAATATTGTGCTAAAAATACATATTCTGAAATTGGTTTACTTTTTGTTTTTGTTTTTTGTCAACATTAAATCAAAATTGAATATTTTTTTTTTTAAACATGGTTCTGACCTTATGAACAACTCGTATTTCGATGGATATCATCATGTTCTTTTGTACAGAGACTCTTCCAACCAATCCATTAAATTGCACATGGTTAAAATTACATCCTTTTTTAGTTTTTTTAATTGCCATGTTTTATCTGGAAATACATCAGGTTACAGAAGCAGAAAATGGGCTTCCTTTTGCCTTATGTTGACCTTTTAAAGTTTCTGACTATTCGATATCTCATGCTTTTATTTCTTCTACACTGCCAAAAAATTTGGAAGTCTGTGCTCACCAAATAAGCATTTATTTAATCAGTAATATAATAAAAAAACCATAATGTTGTGTAATTTCATTACAATTCAATATGCTCATTTGTCAAGAAACATTTCTGATGTTTAATGTAATAACAATTGTGCTGCTTACAAATATCTTCCTGGCACTTTTAATCAATTTAATGCATCCTTGCTAAATAAAAATATGAACTTCTTATTTTTACCAAAGGTTTGAATGGTAGTGTAACAATTTCCACAAAAATATTGAGCAGCACAACTGTTTTCAACATTGGTATTAATCAGAAATGTGTGTTGAGCAGTAAATCAGTATATTATTATGATTTCTGAAGATCATGTGACACTGAAGACTAAAGGCCTGTACACAACGGGACGAATATCGCACGCGCATTTCGTTAGCGTTTTTCGCCAGGATACCCATGCGATTTTCACTGGTGAAAATAAA
>JAUMHQ010000078.1:3079968-3094793 GCA_032361165.1 Enteromius paludinosus
ACCTGTCATACCCATGTCATTATACACATTTGTGTCCTCATAAACCACATAAACACACACACACACACACACACACAGTTACAGGTGTAATGAAGTAATTAAGGCAAACAGCCGGTGCTGTAGAATATAATCACAGGGTGAAGAAAGAGAATAGGGATGTTAATCTGGTGAAGGTTCACTCACGTTCTCATATAAAGCTTCGATGGTCTCCAGATCCACCACAGAATGATCCACCGTCAGAACAGCTGCGAAATAAAGACTTCATGAGACGGAAAACAAACACATCCTCATTATAAAGACCAGAAAAACGTTTACATTTCATTTACATCACACCATTTGTGTCTGAAATGCTTCTTTCTGGGTTTAAAGGTGTTTTTCTCCAGAAAACACACACGTTCATCTCTGACCAGTTGCACTCACTATGCTGCTATTAACTAGTCTGACTAACTAGTCTTCCTTTTCAGATTCAAATTAGACCAGTTTGTGTTTTTCTGTAAGTTATGACCCGTGTTAAATAAACAAGTCTGGTCTAAGCAGCTTATGAAGCAGAAATATGTCAGAATGTGCTCTATTTCTACCGACCAATCAGATGAGGGTAAACGAGTGATCATGTGACACACGCTCAGATTGTGTTTGTATGCAGCGGTTTATATGATGATATGTCTTTTTTCTTTAATTTACAAACTCTTTTCTAGATCAACATTGAGTAAAGAAAAGAGAGGAGCGCTATCAGGACACAAAAATTAAATTAAATAAAAATGAAATAAAAGTACCCTGTTGAATGTCCTTCATCTCCAGGTGGAGGCTGGATATTAATATTCCCACGGCCTGAGAGCGTTTGCCGTCCAGCAGCTTGATGATCTACACCAGAACAGAGAAGAAATTAACACTCCTGTTCATCACAGACACACGAAACTGATCAAACGTTACAGCAAATGCATTTATAATGTTACAAAATATTTCTATTTAAATAAATGTTCTTCTGTGAATCCTGAAAAATACAATATTTCACCGTTTCCACAAAAATATTGTGCTTTTTTCAACACTGATGATAATCAGAAGTGTGTGTTGAGCAGTAAATCAGTCTATTATTCTGATTTCTGAAGATCATGTGACACTGAAGACTGGAGGAATGATGCTGAACATCACAGAAATAAATTACAGTTTAACACAGAGTCATATTGAAAACAACTGATTTAAATTATAATAATATTTCACTATTTTACAGCCTTTTGGATCAAATAAATACAGCCTTGTTAACGCAGTACATAAATATTAAGCACAATGTACACCAACATCATCAGGGTGCTGTTTAAAAGGACGGGTCTGCTGAAAGTCAATTAAATCCATTCTTTCTGATATCATTTCCCATCAGCCTCTGTTTTGTGAAAGCCCTGTAATAAATCTGAAGCGCTGTGTTTCTGTCACGTCGCATCTCGTCATCATACCGTCACAATTAGCAGCTCGCGGTGAGAAGAAGAAAAAAAACACAGAAAGTGGCTCCATAAAAGGCCATCGTTGAGCTCTGGATGAGATTTTAGAACAAACTATAAATTCACAGGATTTTTATTCGTACCTACACATGGTCACAATTACTAATGACTGAATTCGCTCATAAAGGCCACGAGAGTTTTGGCACGCTAAAGAGCCGCTCTAAAACTTAATGTCCGCTCTTCTTCATTAGGATTAACGCGGTGTTGAGCTACTGCGGTGTTCAGTGGGAACCAGCGCTTCGGCCTTCAGATCTGAGTATTACATTACAGCAGGTGAAGAGAGCCTTCATTATTAATGTGAGCACACACACACACACACACACACACACACTAATGAACGAGCGCCAACCAAACCCGCCACTGCAGAAGATTTCATACAGGTGTCTCAAACCACCCCACAAGCTTATTAATGAATAGAGAATAGTACAACAATAAAAACATAACACTTTTACTAATAATAACAACAAGAAGAAATGGGTGAAAACTGGTTTGTTATGTATTTAAAATAAATCTAATATACATTCAAAACATTTATTTAAATATATTTATGTTTATTTTAATCTATATATCTATAAATTATTTTGCAAATATACAGCATATGTGTTCAAATCTATATATTAAAACTAAAAATTGTATTAACTAATTTCTTAAATAATTAATTAATTAATATTAATTATACTACATCAAATATAATATATATATAATATTATATTTAATTCTATTATATTTATATAATTTATTATTTAATAGATTTAAAGTATACATACTGGTTATATTTCCTTGTTTTATACATGATAAACATATTTATATATGTTAATTTTAAAGTTTAACACAGTTACATACAGTATGATATATAAATGTATATGATATATATAATTTATTGATAATTAATTAATTCTTCTATTATTTATTTATTCATCCTTTTAAGGGTTACAGTTGTTGGTATGTATTGAATGAATAAATACATTTTACTTATTTATTTATGCACTTGTTTAAGTTTGTCTTTACATATTTCACCATTTATTTAATGATTTACTTTTGAGCAGTTTGGCCCTGCGTTCACACATTTAAGAAATATTCATTCCAAAATGTAAATATTTTATTTCCTAAATTGAAAAATTATATACTTCTTAACTTTTCCTATTTAATATGTTCCTGGCATGTTTCTTAGAGAGTATTTTAGGAAGGAAATGTTCTAGATCTGATTCCCGTATCATGAACTCTCCTGTTAGGAGAAATATAAATAGAAAATGATGAGAAGTTTATTTCAGAACATTCAGTGCCTGGAGTCTGTATGAAAGAGAATTTAACACGTTTAATAACTCAACATTATTAAACACATCAGGTTACTAAAGCACAGCAGTAAACATCATTATTACTCTGTTCCATGAGGACAAGCTCAGGAATTCTGGGAATTACAAACAGAATACCTCGATCTACACCGTCAAACGCTTCCCAGAATACACACCGCGTTAAAGACTTAAAGTTAGAAACAATTAAAGTGTCCGTTTGTTTAAGAAGCATCATTACTGTTCAAGCTGCGTATTAATAATGATTCATCTGACTGTGTGATGTTTACATACTTCACAGAGCCGTCAGGGGAACACAGAGAAAAGATCAAAACCAACGTAACAGGACGGATAAAAATAAAATACAATACAATAAAAGAGACAAGACACAGCAGACAGGACATAAAAAATTTAATTAAATGAAAAAAAAAACTAATCTGAGACCAGAACACACAGCAGAAAGGACAGGGAAAATATAATAATAATAATGATAATAATGAAAAAATAAAAATATAAATAAAAATTAAATATAAAATATAAATATAAAATAAAAGAACGAAGTAAAGAAATGAGAGACATACCAGAACATTGCAGCAAATAAGAAAATAAATTACTGTAAATGAAATAAAATAAAAAATGAGAGACCAGAAAACACAGCAGACAGGTAAAATAAACTAAATTTAATTTAATTAAATTTAATTTAAAAACTATCAAGAAATGAGGGACACAAGAGAAAGGAATATAAAATATAAATACAAATAATGAATAAAAAATAATAAAGAAATGAGAGACAACAGAACACGCAGGAGATAGGACATAGAAAAGAAATAAATTAAAATAAAATACAAGACACACCAGAAAACAAAACATTAAATAAATAAATAAAGACACCAGAAGACACAGAAGACAGGACAGAGAAAGGATTATTATTCTGACATCTAACATGTACATATATTGGGACTCTGTTCTTCTGAAGGCACCTGTTAGTCATTAGAGCTGATGGAGATGACAGAGGCTCCGGCCCTTGTGTCATCTCTCCACGCTTTGATATGATAATCAGAACAAGGAAAGGCGCCGGGGATCCGTGAAGCGGATGCATCTCAACACATGACACAAATTAGCTGCAGAGCTTGACCTCCGCTGATTGTGTTCTGAGGAGAGCGGAGCTGCTGATAGACGCCTTTCCAAACACGCTTTCTGTATCATCTACATGTGTCCGACACAAACACACAACCACTTCATTTCCATAATCCGTGCTCAGATCAAAACACACTCCCAGTCACTCACAGACTTCCAGACTCGGAGCCCGAGGGTAAAACTCAACAAAAAAAAAATGTAAAACTTACATTTACTTCAAATAAATAAATAATATGTTGACATATTGAATGAATCTATCAAGTCAAGTCACCATTATTTATATAGCACTTTTAACAAATTTAACAAATAATTGTAAAAAAATATGCTGGTCGCTGGGGTTCCTCAGGGCTCAGTTCTAGGACCCCTCCTCTTTTCCACATACACTACATCAGGGTTTCTTCTACCACTGCTACACTGATGACTCTGTAAAGCCACTTTTCCACTATCGGGTCAAACTGTTCTCTTTGCAGAACCGTTCCATTCCGTGCCGATCCGAGCCGGCTGGTAGAGTTCTGGTTCTGTTTTCCACTGCGGAGCTGATAACAGATCTCTTTCCAAATGTGTCAGTTGTTGCCACAGTAACAGAAATGTTTACATATGATATGAGGTGTAAATAACCAACACGTTGTGGAGGATGATTTTATAACTAATTTGTGTTTGCATTGCTCAAAAGAGCAAGCTACGGAGAAACCAGCAGCCGTTCTTAGAACGCTTCGGGCCGACAAGCGGCTCTTGAGGGCCGTGTTTTAGCATGACATGGTATGTGTGAGAAGCTGCTTATAAACGTCTGAGACAAGAGCGCAGCTTTCAAAGATTTCCACAGTAGTGTATTTCCATTCAAATACAACGGAGAAGCACCGCAGTGAAATGCAGTGAATGACCATGACTTTACAACGACACAAGCTCATTGTGAGTGAAGTTTGGAAGTAAGGAAGTGTGTAGAGCCTAACAATTAAAATAAAATGGACTGTCCTAAATTGTTGGTATAGTAGCATCACATCAGAAAACCTACATCAACACATGACGTTTTCTCCTAGCTCTTCCAAAATTCTCCTCGCTCATCCAAAAACCAACTCCAGTATGTGCAGTTGTCAGACACGACTGAAACTTCAAATGGGACTGGCTTCGATGGTCAGATAAAACTAGGTTTTCAGAACACAGGGATAAAACGTACAATGAAATATACTGCTGTATTTTGATGGGCCTATATTTCTGCTGGACATCCTGTTTAGACACATGGCATCATGCATTCTATCAAATACCAGCAGATAAAAAATCAATTATTGTCTGATGCTGTTTGAAATCTTATAATGGGCCATGTTTGGATCTTCCACAAATGGAACACTGAGCACAAAAGCAAGCTTCTGCTGGCCGCTCCAGTTCTCTGATCTGAAGCCTGTGGAAGATGAGTGAGGTGAACTGAAGAGAAGGAGCTGGGAATCTACAGGGTCTGGAGTGATTCTGGATGAAGGAATGGTCTCTGATCTCTTACCAAGTGTTCTCTAACCTCATCAGGCATAGAACATTCAGAGCTGTCAAACTGGCAAATGGAGGTTTCAAAAGGTATTAAATAGGGTGCCAATATTTATGACCAATATATATATATTAGAGAAAAACATTCATTTTAAATGCTCATTTTCTAAAGAAAGATTAGTTTTTGTTAAAAAAAAAAAAAAAAAAAAGTTAAAAAATTTTCGCAGCCTTCTTTGATCGTATTTACCAAGGGTGCTGATATTTTTGACCATGCCTGTATGTATACTTTTCTATTGTCATTAAACCCAAAATGTAAAAGAAAAAGTGATTTGACTGATTTATATTCACGTTAATGTTTGAGAAAAGCTTGCCAGACTTGTTAATCAGCTAGTGCTGATCCTTAGAGAGGCTTGGTGTGAACTCAAACTGGATCAGACGGCAGACAGCAGCTCTATTGATCTGACCGCTCTCTATTGCTCTGTCAGGACATCGACTCCAGACTGGGCTGGTTTTCCTGGAGGCCGGTTTCTCAGAAGGCTGATTCAGAACGAGTAAACACACACATACATGATGGATCTGCATCTGTGTCGCTTGTGTTTAGCCGTTCTTTCAGAAATTACATCGACCTGCCAAAACCAGAGCGCACCAGCATCTATTCATCTCCTCACATTCACTAAAGGAAATATATTTAAACATGCTAAAGGCCTAAATAAATTATTATGAATTAATTCATGTAATATAATTATAATAAATACATTTAGAAATATAAATAGTTATTTTATCAAAACAATTTATAAATAAATAAATAAAATGTCCATAATATTATTGTGATTTCACCTAAATCAATCACAAACGCAGCGAAGGGGATTCAATGCTGGTTACATGATCAGGAGAAAAAAAATAATTCTAAATATATTTCAAAATAAAAATAGATCATGTTTGTGGTAACAGTAGTGTTCATTTAATATTTTCTGTTTTAGTCATTTTGTTTTGCAAGTTATATAGTTTTTTTTATTTTATCATAAATAAAATAATAAAAGGTAAAGAAAAGAATTAAAAAAGAAAATGTAATATAATATGTATAATTTTATTTAACAATTATTTTAATTTGCTGTTATTAGTAAGGGTTTAGATTTTTATTTTTTTTTTACAATTATTTATCTATTTCTTTATTTGAATTTGACATTTTATTTTTTATTATAATTTTAATCATTTGTTTTTTGTGCAATTTTCCCATGAAAATGGTGGTGATTTTGTTCTTTTGGTTCATGGGTTGGAAATAGTGCTTTATTTGCAGATGTTTTATGTAATATTCCAGGTTTTCCACACATGCTGAACTCAACAACATGGATGGAAACATAGCTAGCATTGAGCTATGAACATCACACCTTCCTCCCCTTACAACAAATATAATGCAGTTTGTAAGAGCTGATTTTGCAAGAACTTAGAAGATGTCTAGAGTGAGAAGCACAATTAAAACTCTCTCAGGGTGTTCAAACTGACCAATAAAGACCCGACACACACACACACACACACACACACGCAGGAGTCGTGGAGCCCCGGCTGATTGATCAGGAGTCTCTGGAGCTCTTTGGGTCCAGGCTGAATGTTTAAGTCGTGGGACGCCAGACCAGTGCTGACCCGCTCAATCACTCACTGCTGAGCGAGACATTTCTGCCTCATCTGACCCGTACTGAACACAGATTCAGACTACTGTCTCAACGCTGACGAATTCATCGACTGTTTTCTTCTACAGAAGGAGAGTTTCAGATCAAGCTTTGTTCTCATCTGACAGTCAGTTAAATCTCTAATACTCTTGTCTACCCGCTTTTTTTTCAATTGTTCAGAACCAAAAGTAGTTACTCATAACCCTAACCTTCAGATCGCGTCTGCAAAACCACTCAGTTTGCTTTAGTAAAACAAAGTTTACTCTAAACACAGTTCTCTACATCACTCACAACTAACAGCTCTTATGTTTCTTTTGAGAAACACTGCCACGCTCACTTACTGATGACCTCCAGACAGACATCATGTGTGAAAACACTTAACATCATCATCATCAGTGTTCTTAGAAAAACAGATTTCTGTCTACTGTGTATTGTATGTTGTATAAAGTGCTTTAGAAATAAGTTGACTTTCTGACTTGGCTTATAAGTATATTCTGTATGTGTGTGTGCATATTTATACTGTATATATGACCCTGGAACCTCATAACATTTATAATGAGCAATATATACACATTGTTTGAGTCAAAATTATAGATTTTATAGAAAATCATTAATTTAAGATTTAAAGAGTTAAAATTCCCTACTGTAAATATATTAAAACTTCATGTTTGACTAGTAATATCCTTTATTTGAACAACTTTAAAGATGTTTTTTTCAATATTGAGATGTTTCTGGTTTTGATGTCCAGGGTCACAAATTGTCTTGGAATCATGGATTAAAAGTGAAGCACAGAAGGCATTATGGGAATAATTGCTCAAACGGGCTTATTATATGCAAGCACTAAGCACAAGTTCCTCCAAGTGCAGTGCTGAAGTAAAACATCTCTGTTGATGAATCTCAGACAAACGTCAAATGAAGGTTTAGCAGCCACAGACCCCCTCTAGTGGAGAAACCATGTGACTTCCTTTAATTACAGGAATTAGTGTAAGCTTTTGAAGATTTAGTAAAGAATTTGTGTGAAAGCGGTGGATAAAAACTGTAAAGCTTAATCTATTCCCGCTCTGTGAGCCACAGAAACACAGACGCTTCAGGTGTAGACTATTTTTCAGGTAAACACAGATCTTTCCTCTGCTCAGCCACTCTTTCTCATACCTTCTTGGCTTTGTTCTTCTTCTCGTACGTGTCTGACAGCGGCTTCTTCTTGGGCTGGACGGTGGCTTTGGAGAACAGATCCTCGAACTCTTTGGTGTTTATGATATCAGGCTCTTCCAGTGAATTCCAGAGTGTGTTATTACTGTAAAACACACACACACACACACACACACACGCACAGTCAGTGTGTTATTTTGTACTGGACTACAGGTCCACTCATAACATCATCAAGATTTTTACATTAACCCCCCTTTTACATTAACGCTCTGTTTGAAAACATGTGACACACTGCTGTGACTGGCTACATGCAAGAATCAGTGGGTGGGGCTAAAAAGGTAGTGCTGTAAAATCAGTGGGCGGAGCTAAACAGACAGCGCTGTATAATCGGTGGGCGGGGCTAAACAGGAAGTGCTCTAGAGTCAGTGGGTGGAGCTAAACAAACATGTAGAATCAGTGGGTGGAGCTAAACAGACAGCGCTGTATAATCGGTGGGAGGGGCTAAACAGGCTGCGCTGTAAAATCAGTGGGCGGGGCTAAACAGGAAGTGCTGTAGAGTCAGTGGGTGGAGCTAAACAAACAGATGTAGAAACAGTTGGTGGAGCTAAACAAACAGATGTAGAATCGGTGGGCGGAGCTAAACAGACAGCGCTGTAGAATCAGCGGACGGGGCTAAACATACAGTGATGTATAATCGGTGGGCGGGGCTAAAAGGCTGCGCTGTAAAATTGGTGGGCGGGGCTAAATAGGAAGTGCTGTAGAGTCAGTGGGTGGAGCTAAACGAACAGATGTATAAACAGTGGGCGGAGCTAAACAGACAGCGCTGTAGAATCAGTGCGCGTGACTAAAAACGCAGTGCTGTAGAATCAGTGGGTGGAGCTAAACAAACAGCTGAAGAAATGGTGAGTGAAGCTAAACAGACAGCGCTGTATAATCGGTGGGCGGGGCTAAACAGGAAGTGCTCTAGAGTCAGTGGGTGGAGCTAAACAAACATGTAGAATCAGTGGGTGGAGCTAAACAGACAGCGCTGTATAATCGGTGGGAGGGGCTAAACAGGCTGCGCTGTAAAATCAGTGGGCGGGGCTAAACAGGAAGTGCTGTAGAGTCAGTGGGTGGAGCTAAACAAACAGATGTAGAAACAGTTGGTGGAGCTAAACAAACAGATGTAGAATCGGTGGGCGGAGCTAAACAGACAGCGCTGTAGAATCAGCGGACGGGGCTAAACATACAGTGATGTATAATCGGTGGGCGGGGCTAAAAGGCTGCGCTGTAAAATTGGTGGGCGGGGCTAAATAGGAAGTGCTGTAGAGTCAGTGGGTGGAGCTAAACGAACAGATGTATAAACAGTGGGCGGAGCTAAACAGACAGCGCTGTAGAATCAGTGCGCGTGACTAAAAACGCAGTGCTGTAGAATCAGTGGGTGGAGCTAAACAAACAGCTGAAGAAATGGTGAGTGAAGCTAAACAGACAGCGCTGTATAATCAGCGGGCGGGGCTAAACAGACAGTGATGTTGATTTTTTGTGGAGGCGGGGCTTAATCACATTATTACATCATAGAGTAAAAGATTCCACAGGCTGTTGATTTGGCAAACTTCTTTCAATATAAGTTTTTACACATGTTTTTATAGTACACTGACCTCTTCTGTCAAAAGATCAAGTGAATTTGTTATCTCAGACTCCTTTAATAACACTGATGGAGGAACAGTGTCAGCTGCATAGTTTAAGGCTCATTTCATGCCCAGCGTTTCATTAAATGTGTGAAGACTGGAGCTGGGGACTGGAGCGGGGAATTTGGCTGATTCAGAACAGCGTTCGTGGATGAGAATTATTTGGTTTGCCGTTGCTGAGAAACACGAGCAACACAAACAGGCAGATTTAACGACACTTCAGCCTGCTTTCACTATCGCAGTTTCCACTCCTTCATCCTGAGGAGAAACTCATTTCAGATGATACAGATGAAGCGTATCCCAGCAGCTTCTGTTTGTGTTGAAGGACCACAGGCTTTGACAGGCATATCTGACCACCATCCATCTGAGATTATGAGGGTCATTAAATAAAAAAAAAAATCCACATAACTTGAACCAAAATGAGCATTAAATATAAAAAATAATTAATATAAAAAACAAACCAACATATTTTGCCTTTAAGGATTGATCATCTAAATTTCTGCATATCTGCTGAAGGGCACAGGTACATGCCATTTAACTAATATACAGTCTTTATGCTGTTCCTACATTCATTTGAAGATCGAATGGGAAATTATTTCAATTTAAAAGTATTTAAAAAAAATTTGATGTTAGGTGGAATTAATGGCGATTAATTTCTAGAACGATGTGCGATTAGTTATTTTTAATTGATTGACAGGGCTACTTTAAATGTGTCATGCTCTAAAATACTTCAGTGTTGAAGCCCTGCAGTGAGCCGCAGATGTGCTCTCAGAGAAGCGTGACTGTAATCGTGTTGTTTAACAGCACTGCTGTACGTTTACTGGCGCGTGCAGTGAGTTAGTGGAAGTGTGAGGAATCACTGTACATCCTTCTTCAATCCCGCCAACAAAACATAAAGCTGGGTAAAGCACATACAAAACTACACACAGCACTGCAGCTAGAGATTCAACCCAAGCCTTTTACATGATGTGTGACACGTCCAAACAGCTGGAGGCGCTCTACAGTGTCAAAACACTTAACAAGGCTTAAAGGGGTCATGCGATGCGATTTCAAGTTATCTTTCTCTGTGGAGTGTTCTGAGCTGTTAGTGCAGAGATAAGATCCCTGAAGCTGCAAAGAAGATATTTTTTAGAAAAGTTACGACTTGTTATGACCCCCCAACAAAACGGCTTGTTTAAACACGCTCAGACTTTGGGTGGGTTTATTTTCAAACACCCCCCAAATGTTTCCACAAAGAAAGAAGGCGGAGCTATTATTCTGTCTGTAGTGTTGCTGCGGGCGCCATGTTCTGGAGACGCTGTGTGTCGTTGTGAAAGTCAAACTACTTTGTGCTTCCAACTGTGATCAGTTCATGCAAAAACTTTGATCGTGTTAAGATTGTGTTCGTCAAAAGTGTCTTCATTTGTGTTCTGAAGATGAACGGTGGGTTTGGAACGACATGAGGGTGAGTAATTAATGACAATTTCCATTTTTGTATGGGCTATTTAGTTGAATATGTAGTTTTAGTTTCCGGTGGACAGGAGAAAGAGAACGTAAACGATGACAGAACGGTAGTTCAGGTCAAACTGCGGAGACTTACTTGTTGTCCTGAATCTGGATGCGGCTCCAGTAGAGCGGTTTCATGGGGCAGGCGGGTTCCACGGCCGGTTTACGTGGAACTTTCTCCGTCGCCTGACCGAACCCAAACCCGCCGAAAGCAGGTGGAGGAGGAGGAGCACCAAAGCCCGGCATGGGCGGAGGAGGGGGCGGAGCTCCCGGGAGACCTGGTGGAGGTGGAGGAGGGGGCGGGGCTCCTGGTAAACCAGGTGGTGGTGGAGGAGGAGGTGGGGCTCCAGGGAGACCCGGTGGGGGAGGAGGAGGGGGTGGGGCTCCAGGGAGAGGTGGAGGAGGGGGCGGAGCCCCTGGTAGACTGGGTGGAGGAGGGGGCAGGGCTCCAGGAAGGGGTGGAGGAGGGGGTGGGGCATGTGTGAGTCCAGGTAAGGGCGGCGCAGGAGGAGGGGCGGAGCTACCAGGTAGAGGAGGCGGTCCTGAACCCACACCCAGATTCATGCTGATGGAGTCCAGGTCCAGTTTTCTGGGTGGGCTGGAGCTAGAGCTGGAGCTTGGCGCTGGTCTGGTCTGGCCCTCGGGGGTTTTGATGAAGGTCTCGCGGTCTGTCTGGACGCACACGTTGCGGAAGCTTTTGGGCGGCTGGTCGTCTTCGGTGGAGACACAGACGTCCTGCAGCTGGCCTCGCTCCTGGACGTTGTTACACGTCTGCGTCCGCTGCAACCCGTCGATGAGAGACTCCAGACGAGACACCTCCACCGCATGCTCACCTCGAACCTGGAAGATCTGCAGCTCGAAATCCGCCTGCAGTCAAAGCATTTAGTATTAGTACGTCAGGGTTGTCATTGTTAATGAAAACTAAACGAAAATACATCACTCTTGTTTTAAGTTGGCTAAAAATCATAAACTCATAAAAGGCCTAATATCCAATGTTATTTTGCACCTCCGGTAAATGTATCTTGACTTAAAAATGTTGGATATTTGTGCCGGAAAACAAGACAAAAATACTGAGGATAAGAAAGAAAATGAGTTTTTTTTAATCTCCAGCCAGTTCATCTGATTCTATCACATTCAGACTCTTTCTACAGTCAGAAATAAGAGAGTTTTCTTGAGCCGCAGATTTACAGATGAGTTCAGAAGTAAAGCATCATCTTATTTCATACGAGGAGCCGTCAGGAGCATCTGGAGTCCATCAGAACATCACAGCTCCCTTCACACTGCCCTCTCATTCAATATCACTGTTTACAGTCAGAGGTCAGCACACTAAACACTAGAAACACATGAACCTGCTGCTACCAGCAAACACGCTTTCTCAAGATAGAACTGTATCAAAATGATCACAAATAAAAGAAGAAAAATCTAAAATAAAACTAATAAAAAAATATATATTTATTAATTAATTAAAACCAATTCAAAATATTAATAAAAATATATATATAATTCAAATAAAAATGACAAACAAAATTACTAAAACTTTGACTAAAATGAAAATAAAGATGAAAAATCTAAAAATAAAAACTAATTTAAAATATGAACAAAAAATCATAATGTAAAAAAAAATCTAATAAAAAACTTTAATAAACTAAAATGAAAATGAATACTGAAAATACGTAAATAAAAACTACTTCAAAATATTAATAAAAGCTCTGAAGGCATAATAAAAAATATAGAATAAAATAAAATATAAATAATATAATAAATACACAACATAATTACAATCAGAAATATATTTGAAAATTGTATTCAACTATATTCAGATTTTTACTAAAATCTATAAAAGAATATCAATGATACTAAAATAACACTGCTGTAAACACAGCAAAACTAGATTTTCCCCTCAGAGTTTTGGTCTTGTTTTTCAACACAAATATCAAAGATTTTTATATCTTCAGATGCAGGTCAAAACGAAGTGAGTTAATCAAGTGTGTTTTTCTGACCCGCTGGCAGATATTTGATCTTGTTTTTATCATGAAATCATTATTTAGAAAACAAACACGCTCATCTTAATTCTTTCGAGTAAAATCAATATGTTAACGCTTACGGTCTGTGAAGGTTTAACTCGAGACTCATCATGAAACACAGAGCACGCGCTCATATATTATCAAACGAAGGTCAGATGGTGGTCATGATGAAAGTTTGGCTCTCGGCGTCGATCATAAAGCTGGTGACGCTCGGATCGTAAACTAGCCTCTCGTCCACGTCACTGATTTTCCACAGCAGCCGTGTTATGCACTTTCACAAATAATTAAACATCAACTTGTCCAGTAAATCTGTGTTTAGTGCTAAACTGACAGCAGGACTAAAACTTACCGCTGTACTAGTTTAAATGACCTTACAATCTACATCACATGATACATTACTGTTTTCCTATAGAATAGAGTTATTGTACGTTATTCATCAGTGATGCTCCTCTGAGAAAGAAAACACTTTTCAGACATTCACTAAAATATGTCCTGCACTCATGTTGGGAAGTTTCAATATCTATCAGGGTTTTTTATGTTTATGTACGGCTGGGTGATATCGAAATATCACTATATAGGTTTAAATACATTTTTATTTCATATTTAGCTTTACTTTTTATATTTTTAATTGGTTTTTATTTTTATATTTTCAGCTTCCATTTTAACTTTTATCATTATTATTTTTATTGTATTTATTTATTTTTTATTATATATATTTTTTTTACATATATCTATGTTTTTTTTTTTAATTAGAAACATCTTAGAAATTAGCTGAAATAAAATTCGTTTTAAGTTATGTGTTATGTTTATATAGATATATTTATATATAATTGAAATATGAAAATAAATACATTTACAAAATAAATGTTTTCCGAATTTATACTGTGTGTGTCTTTAAATATGCAAAATAAATTTACCAAGTACACACACATTTATTATGTAAACACAAAATGTTGTTTTGGATGCAGTTAACTGAGATTCATTGAGACATAAATATAAACTTAATTTCAGTCATTTCAGCTAAAGTTGTTTTTATGGTTTTAGCCATCTATAACCCAGTTCATCTTGCTTCAGTAGGACTGTAAATGCTGACGGGTTTTGCTCTGGAGGCTGGATCTGACCGTCTCTGCTGACCTCTAGTGTTCTCTCTCAGTATTGTGACACTCACATGCAGTTTCTCCAGCTCTTCTTTACACTCTCTCTTCAGCTGCAGGAGAGCGGCCTGGTGCTCTGAAACACACGAACCACAGCGAGAGCTCATTCACACACAGAACAACACACAGTACTGTAACTGTACATGAGACATTACACTTCAGTTCAGAAGATCAGAAATCGTCAATAACCTGACGAGAAACCTCTGAGATCACTCATGTAGTGTCTCCATGTGTTCTGGGGTCTCTCCATAGGTGTAATGGTGTTTCTACTGTACAGACTGTATGTG
>JAUMHQ010000078.1:3148151-3162455 GCA_032361165.1 Enteromius paludinosus
GCAATACCACATACAGTCTGTACAGTATAAACATCATTACACCTATGGAGAGTCCCCATTAGGATAGCAAACCAGACGTGTGTGTGTGTGTGTGTGTGTGTGTGTGTGTGTGTGTGCGTGTGTGTGTGTGCGTGTGTGTGTGTGTGTGTGTGTGTGTGTGTGAGAGAGAGAGGGAGAGTATGTGTGTGTGTGTGTGTGTTTGTGTGAGAGAGAGAGAGAGAGAGTATGTGTGTGTGTGTGTGTGTGTGTGTGTGGTTATAGCTTGTACTTCTCACGTTGATGCTGGGATTTATGTGGAAAAAAAGTATTATTGTTGCTAAAGTGTTTCACAATCAGTGAAGATTTCTTCCATTCATTCAGTCATTCAGCTGGAATCCACCTGGAGACTTACAAACGCTTGGCAGTTTAAATGTGTGTGTGTGTGTGTGTGTGTGTGGTATTTATTTACAACACTAATTACTTTACCTTTCACACAGACTGAGCTACTAAAGTTATTCTGTTTCAGTGGAAAGGAAACTGCAGGTATATCTGATTATTTTAAAGCAGTGCAACTTTTATTCATTAATTCCTTATTTTGTATTTATTTATACACCCATCTTAATGATTTCGAATGACTTTCTCTCTTTCTGACGGCGATCTCTGATGATGGAGGTGTTTCTTAGATGTCGGTGAAAGCGGCTGTGTTTCTGCGGTCGGTGAGACTCTGCTCTAGTGAGGGTGACGTGTCTGTGGTCGTGAATATACTCTGTTTACATTCTGTTCCCCTGACTCTCTGACCGCAGCTGACCGGACTGAACTCAGAACAGATTCAGACCTCCGTCTCTGCTGCTGAACCTACACATCAGTCATTAGGGACATAAAAATACATCCAAACGAGTCTCTGAGGTATGCAAGAGGCAGGCTTAAAAAATAAAAAAAGGCTTTTTACAATTTCACAAATATCTTAACAATTCAGAGTTGCATGAGATAAACTCAGAATTGAAATATAATAAGAACTGCGAAATAGAAAGTAAGTATTTTAAGGAAGGAAAAAAGAAAAGGACGTGACTTGTGGCCAGGTGTGGTTTCCTGAATTTGTGCTCTGTGTTTAACCCATCCAAATGAATATTCTCATCCTTAGACTTTCATGAGAAAGCTTATGATTGCTGATATTAAGGGTGAGAAGCTAATGAGAGTGCTGTTTGTTTTGTTGTTTATTTTTTATCAGAAATATCTAGGCTGGAGTCTTCTCCATGTCATCCTTCTGCTGTCTAGAAAAGCTGAGAGTTGAAGAAAACCCCGACAGAAGCAGAAATGACTTCCGGAATCATGCAGAAATATTTCTCCTGGTGTATTAAGTGACATTTTCCTCAGAAGCGCATTAAGACGGTTTATGGCAGAAATTGGACGCCGCTGATGACCAGAGCAGAGAGAGTAATGTTGTCTTAAGCTGCTGTTTTGACAGCTCTGAGACATCTGTATTATGTTGAATCTTGTACGAGGAGTTTTCTCTGGAAATAGATTGTGGAGAAAAGTTTGCTGAATGAACGATTACCACATCGGACCAGTGTGTGTGTGTGTGTGTGTGTGTGTGTGTGTGTGTTACAGACGATAAACATCACGACAATATCAGGAAAAAACAGACTAAAATACCCTCCATTACCGTCCAGACGGATGAACTCTGTGTAATTAGACATGATCGTTATGTGCTTTCAAGCTGAAGCACTCTTGAAAAAAGATTAAAGTCTGCAATAATGACGATTTTTTTATGTTTCTAAAAGAAGTCTCTTCTGTTCACCAGGGCTGCATTAATTTGATCCAAAAACAGTAGATTTGAGAAATCTTTGAAGCAGCTGTTTCTCTGAATATCTAGCAAACTGACATTTATTTCCGTGAACGAATTCTCAGCATCATTCAGTGTCACACGATCCTTCAGATGTTTATACAGTCAACCCAGATATCATTTTTTTATTATACTTTATTTTATATTAGTGGGTATAATATATGTAAGCGAGGATAGCAATATAAAGTAAAATGTAACATATTACACCCCAGAACCTTTAATAAAGTGGACTAGCAGTGACATTTGGGAATGAAAATAATCCCGTCACATCAGCCTGAGCATGGCATGCTTCTGTGTTTTTCTTTAATTCCTGATTTGATGTTTTTCCTCCACAGACTGAATTCAATAAAGCATCGCTTGCTGATTGGTTTTATCTGATAGTGTTCATTCAACCTTTTCATTAAATACCTTTCTATCAAAGTTATCAAGATGAGTTTATTCGGACAAAGTGGAATATTATTTTCTAAACTGTGATGTAATGTGAGAAATGTTGAATGTGTCTGAATACATTTTGGTTTGAAGGTAAGTTTTACTGGAAAACGACAAAAATACTGAGGAAGAGATGTTTTCTTCAGTGTAGTATTATTTACTGGATTTATTCAAGTTACAAATATTGTTTAATATCCCTAAAATATTTATTTATAACAACAAAACTAAAAAATATATGGGTTAAATCAAATAGAAATAGCTTTGTAGGGTGATTATTGCATATATTAACTGTTCATTTTTATTTCAGTTTTAGATGTTTTAACGCTTAATCTTTAAGATTTTTTTGTTTTTGTTGTTTACTATTTTTATCCATTGTTTAGGCTTTGTTTCAGCTTTATGTGAATTACCAAAAGCTATTTGAATAAATGCAGTTAATATTGTGGGATGAAGCGAAATCATTCACTTCAGATTTAAATTTCTGTCTTTCTTCATCTGCTTGAGTTCAGAAGGACAAGGGGCATTATTTCTTTCATACTGTCATAAAACGTTGTAACCTGAACTTCAGAAGAACTTATAACACCGCTGCTGTCAGAAACACAACATCAGCCCACACAGCCAAAAAGAAATACCCAGAATTCCCTCTAGATGTGTAGTTTTTGTGCATCAGATGAAGCTCATTTGACGAATGCATGAACTGATCAAATGCACCACTGCTAAACACATGCATGCATTTTATTTCAGTTTATAGCTACAGCGTGGTCTTGATGAATCGGTCTCTCGTGATGACAGGAGATGTGTGTTTAACATGACATGCTTTTATTGTTTCATGAAGATCCTCAGTCCAAATGATCCCAATAACGTCAGTGATGTCGTCTGAAACATTATGACAATTAAACAAACACTTGCTGAGATGAAAAGTGTTACACGAGCTCCAGTGGAACCCAACAATAACACAGCTTCAATCACTTCACACACTCTCTCTTAATCTGGGGAAGTGTTTGGAAAATCAAGAGCTGTGATCCTGAGCCACGCATGACCCATATTCTCCTCTGCTCGTATCGGAGCGCTTCAGACAGAACTTTCCGAGAGAAGCAGCTGAAAACAAGTGAGCAGAGGACATCTGTTTTCCATCAGGTCCTCTTTCCACTGGCTTCAGTTCAGCTTTGGTCTTATGATAAACCGGCCGTATCAGTTGATCGCTCGCCAGCGTTTGCTGAAATATTCCTACCGGTAATCATAGCGTCAACTCGTTAACCTTAAATCACAGAGCTATCAATAATCAGAGTGCTGGAAACTATGACTGGGTTTACCCTGGTAAATGTTACTCAACAAACATATGCTAGATCTCACACTGACCACGAACAATAAACCTCGGAGTTACTGAGCTCCGGACACAATGAGCGTTTCATCTGGAGTGGGTCTGCTCCATCAAAACCTAATCTAATAGACCATAATGATGTGTGTGTGTGTGTGTACTTGTAGACCTATCTTGAGTTTTAGATGATCAGAGTGAGGACAGTTTTGTAAAGTGAGGATATTCTGTCCGGTCCTCACTTTCTGAGAGCTCTTTAAAGACCTGTTTGAGGGTCCAGACGTGGTTTTAGGGGTCAGGGTATAATTGGGTAAAGGGTAGGTTTAGGGTCAGGGTTTAGGTAAAGCACTTAGTTCTGATGGGTAGGGTTAGGGTCAGGAGCTGGAGATTACATTGAGTCAACGTATGTCCTCACAAAGATAGCTGTATAGAGTTGTGTGTGTGTGTGTGTGTTGTAGTTTAGTCTAGTTTAGTTTAAAACTTTAACTTGAAATGATTTCAGTATTTTCCCAGGCAACATTTCCATATTTTAGTTTTAGTTTATTCCTTCTTTTCTAATGTTTATATATTTAAGTAAATGAGTTTTAAAATCTAGGAGTAACGTTTAAATCGTTTTATTCCTTTCCAGATGTTTCTTCATGATGTTTTGTTCTTTAATCAAAATAGGTCAAGTGACACATGTTCCTTAATGACATCATCCATCATCCTGCAGGAAGTGACATCGTTTTGGAGGGAAATTCACATCGGTAAGTGTTTTCCTCATTTTCTGGGCTTGTGTCTCTGAACATTCATCCAGTTTGATGCAGTTGCTCGATCACTCTTCACTTCCAACCTGTGCACTTTTATCGATTCTGTAAAGAGTTATGATAATAAATACCTGAGCAGAGCTGATTTCCACCTGACAGAGCGTTTATTTGCTTCCAGTTACAGTGAAATATCACGTTTGGAGTTGATGTTTGTCCTCCTGCGGTGATTTGTGCCGGATGGTTAGATATCTCTCATATGAATGATTGTTTTCCACTAGAAAGCACTGGTGTGTCTGAAGAACTGCAGCAAACGAACCCAAGTGCCATTTCCCTTCATTCCTGATGAAGTTTGATTGGAAGCCGTGAGCGGAGAGCCAGAGCTGAGACAAAACCAGCCGTCAAATAACGAAAGCGCTTCCAAACATCTTGTTTTCCAACGCAAGCATCTTAAATCAGGAGACAAGCAGCAGGACAGAAGATAAGACGCTTGTTTTCTGAATCCTGCTCAGAGACAGAGAGACCGAGAGATGAGAGGTCATGCGTTCAGAATAATGTGTTAAACACATGTAAGTTTGGGCTCAGAATTTTTTATTTTTTTATTAAAACTTAATTCATAGGAATCCACTGACGGATATTTGATCTTGTTTAAACACAAACCCACTTAAATTCGATCAACTTCTGTCCTTTTCCTGATTATTTTGGTCTTCTTTTCTAGTATAAATATCTGCAAACCCTGGAATTAACATGCACTTACTTGACAAGTAGAATGACTCAAGATATGTCTTTTTTTATTAGAACAAATATCCACATTTTGTTAGTTTTTCAAAGCTGCAAACAAATAAAAATAGTCTTGTTTAGCCTTTGAATTCTGATTTTCTTACCCCGTTAGCAGATATTAACTAGTCATTTTACTTGTCCAGTAAACACATCTTAATTCCAGAATTTTGACATATACGCTAGACATAAATACTTGATTTTTGGATTTATTAAGATGGAATACAAGACAAAAATATTGAGAAACAGAAAAGCCTGTAAATCTGCTGGAGCCCAGCTTCTCTACACAAGGGTTTACTCAATGTACAAACAAACTACATCTGTTGACAGAGGTGTTTTCACGTACTGTACGTCCACGTGTTTTCTTTATTAATCAGCTTCAGCTATCTCCTGGAAGTGTTTGCCCAGATATCACAGATATAAACACTCATGAGAGGCTGCTCAAACCCTGACACATTCCCATCAAACTCAGAGACTGATGCGAGCGAGACGAGTCAAACAGAAGAGTGTTTGATTGTGAAGCAGTCAGTGAGTGATTGAGCAGAAGGAAGCCTGGCTCTGAGGAATGAACACATGCAGGAGTGATTATACAGCGCAGGGGGCTGCGACACACACTCACACACAAGCACGGAGACACACGCACACACGGATACACACACAGATACACACACTCACACATTATTTCTCTTCTGAGAACCGACCAAATGAGAAAAGTCCTCCTCACCAGTGTATAGCAAAACACACACACTGAGATGCACACACACTTGCAGAATTCCTCTAGCCTATAGAGCGGAGGCCTGTGGTCAGACACAGGCGGGATCTGATGTGAAAAGCGTATGTAATGTGTGCTGATGACAGATGAAATATAGAGCCTGGTAAACCCATCTCAGTCTCTGAAGAACAGCAAAACATGAGTCCAGATCACAAGAGCGCTGAACAAACACTCGCCTGGTAACATCCACAGCAAAACGTGCTGTTACTCACTCCTTCTGTCTTGTTTTTAAGTACTTCAGATTCTATTGAGATACATTTACTTTGTGCTTCATAAAAATGAACCCAATGTTTGCTTCACACAGAAACTCTTCTCTTGTCACACCGTTTCTGAAAGCAGTAGAACCACACCAAATCTTTAAAACCAGACACTTATTCTCAGACTTCAACTCAGTTTTCAGTTTTATCAAACAAAATACACAACACACAGTTCTCTCTGTAACATGATATTTGGCTTCATATTGTGAGAGATGTGAGGTGTTTTGTATTTAGTGTTCAGTTCTTGGCTTCGTGTGAGAGCGGCTGAAACCTGTGAACATGAGCACATATCTGTCAGGTCATACAACATCCTCTCGTTTTCCCTTTGAATGAAGCTGATGTTTCTGACCCCTTCACAGATATTCCCAGAAAGCATGACTTAATACCTTCAATCACTTTGCATCTTCATGGGACTGTGTAAATGTCTCGATTTAAGGATGTTTGGATACCGAAAAAGATCAAATTACATTTATCGCTGCGATCAAAGCTGAACCTTTAGCATCCTTTAGAAATCTCTCTGAAAGATTTGAAGTCTTTTATTCATCCAAATATCTTGAAAAATGCATCACAGTTTCCACAAAACATATTGTGCAGCACAACTATTGTCATCACTGATACTGATCAGAAGTGTTTCTTCAGCAGCAAATCAGCATTTCAGAATGATTTCTGGAGATTAGAAAATTCAGGTTTGATCACAGAAAAGAAATCACTTCCAGTATTAACAGATCCATAGAAAACAGCTGTTTTAGATATTTGTCAGTTTTTCCTGTATTTTCCATCAGATAAACACAGACGAGACTTCTCTCAGAAACACCAAACAATCTCTGTACGTCTTCATTAACTGAAGGTCACGTTCGTTCGCTGCGTCTCCACGTGTCCCAGCAGGGAGGATCTTTATCACATCTGTCATCATTTTTTGTGATTATTATTGTGCACTAAATAACTAAAGTCATGGCCTGAACCTCTGGTTACTGACAGTGTCTGTTGAATGTCTGACTCTGATATTAGAACGTGTCTGTTTAGATCAAAGCTGAGCCGCAGATGTGCTTTACTCTTCTGTTTGACCTCTATCATTATGAGATAATGGATTATTCAAGGTCTTCTAGGTGAATCTCCATTATCTGCCATGATTCTCCAGAACATGTAAATCCCAGACGGAGCTGGTCAGGAAAAACTGAGCTGCTGGACGTAAATCTCAGAGATAACAGATGACTGTGAAAGCAGAAGAACATCCTAAACACAGACTGGATTCTGATGGCTAATGTGTGTGACGTCACCTGAAGGACGATAAAAATAACCCTGTTTGCTGTAGAAACCACTTTCACCTGGAAATCACCATAATCTGAGGAATGCATTTCTCAAGAAGAGAAGAGGTCATCACAGATGCTAGGGCACTCACTCAAGAAAAAAAGCTGTTCTTCATTAGTATTTTTGTCTTGCAGAAATATCTACTAATTCTGAAAGTGAGATGACTTGATATTGAAGGTATTTTTTCTTGTTTTCTGATCCTATTATCCAGATTTTGTTCTTTTTTGTTTTAAACAATCAAACATATCTGAAAATAAAGTTAGTAGAAAGCCACAAGAAAAGTTTTAAGTTGTAACCTTTGAATAACATTTTAATCACAACCGGGCTGTTTAACTTTTTAGAAACGTTAAAACAAAGTTCCCACAACGTTTTTGAATCTAAATCGAGTAATTGAATGAGCATAGAATTGAGTTGATCTGTATAATGTCTGTAGAGCTGCTTCACTCCAGTGTTGTATGAGGCGCTGTAAGTGAAGCACAAACTCCAAGCCGTTGTCAGCAGGCATCAGGGATGGAGCTTGTTAATTGTTTGTCTCAGATGAGTCCAGTTTTCCATGTTAAAGGAAACGTGAGGCTCTGAGCTTCTCGTTTGTTTTTCCACATGTGGCTCCTGCTCAGAGGGTAAATATGAGCGTGAGCACGAGTCTGCAGCATTCTTTATTTAAAGTCTGCTAAACTAATTTTGTACCTAATGAGCTTTCGATTAATTTCATCTCATTATTGAATGGTTTCCCTTCTACCTTTCATTTCAAAAACACTTGAACGAGTTGTGTTCCACCAAGTCTCTGCCTTTCTCCCACAGAACAAGCTCCTGGACAGCAACCAGTCTGGCTTCAGAAGTGGACATCCAACCGAAATCTTGCTCTTAGTTGTTGAAGCCCTAAGACCGGCAAGAGCAGCTTCCAAGTCTTCATTACTTATCTTTCTGGATCTGTCCACTGCTTTTGTACCAGCTATAACTACATGTGACAAATAAAGAATCCTGAAAAAACATCTAGCTACTGGGGTGCCTCAGGGCTCAGTTCTCGGACCACTTCTCTTCTTTGTCTACATGGCATCATTACGTCCTGTCATTCAGAAACATGGCTTCAGCATACAGTATCACAGCTATGCTGATGACACTCTACCTTTCATTCCTTCCTTAGGGATATTTTTGCTGGTTTTAAGCAAAAACAAACAATTTTTAATTTTTGTGCAAAAGGAGAAATAATATCGAGTCGTTTCACTAGTCCAGTAAATGCATCCTGATTCAAGAATATTTAGATATTTATACTAGAAAACAAGACAAAAACACTAAGAACGTTTTTTTCAGAATGCGTCTGATGCATGTGTCAAGCTAATACTAATCACAGCCCTTCTGTTCTACACATAACTCTGTTTTGATCCGTTTGATTATTTATTAAAAAGAAAACACGTTTATAATGTTGTCATGTTTTCTTGTGTTAGTTAGCTATTCTTTTAGTTCTTTTGTCTAAATCGAAATAACCCAGCTGCAGTTTGATTGGGATTAATTGAATTGCACACTGAAAAACCCTTGTGTTTGACTCTTGATTTGTGTTTGAGCAGCACTCAGATCCGAGGAGCAGGAGGAAGCGTTTCTGAGCAGAAACACAGATGTGATGTGAAAGTTAAGCACATGAACACGCTTCAGCTGTGAGTTCATACAGTAGTCTGCTTCTCTCTCTCTCTCGGCTCGAGGCTGAAATATGATCGTCTCAGGAGAGACTCATAAATTCCTCTGCTGAAGAACTGGAGGTTAAAGTCAGAAGCTCAAACAGGAGAAAGATCTTTCCTGCTCTGACGTTTCTTCAAGAATATAGAGACGTATATGTCTAAGAATGAAAGCCTTCAAAATATTCATTACTATTGTTAGAAGTAAACAAAAATGTTATTTTTTACACATTATTTTAATAGTACACGTTAGACATTCTACTTACTATAAGTCACTTTGCAACTACATGTTACAGTAACTCTCATTCATTTGTCTAGTAAGTATCAGAGTAGACTTGTATAGAATAGAATATAGAATAAAGTGCTACCAAATGTTTGAATACATTTTTTATTGACTTACACTGTAAAAAAAATAATGAGTGTAACAGTAAAAAATATGAAAATGCTACGGTAAAAACCTGTTATTTATGAAATTACAGTATTTAACTTAAAACTGTAAAACCTGAAATGTTGTTACCGTATTTTTGTACGGTCGAATTCCGGCGACCACAGCTACTGGTTTTTTACCGTCAATTTTACAGATTTGTTTTAACAGTGTATTTGAACAGTGCTTTTTACAAAACATATTATAGTTTCACAGAAAATGCTTCTTTTTTTCAAAACCAATACACGTTTTGAAAATGAGTTAGGTGTTAGTGCTGTAGTTAGGTGTTGTATGTTCATGGATTCTTCACGTTGGTTCTGCTTTTATAGAGAGGTTACTCTCCACATACTGTAGTTATTTTCCGCATGTAAAGTTTTTGAGAGAAAACAGCTTTATTTGTGAATCACTCCCGTTTTAAAAAGAAACTAAGCATGCTAACTAAAAGAAAAGTTGATAAAAACACTGAATGCAAGATTTGGTGACAGCACAATGAGAGATTTCTATGCAGTCATTTCAAACAGTTTGATATAGCTTCAAAGCAAATGGTACTAACTCATTCAGCGGTTTCAGCTTCTCTAACACTCTCTGTTTCTTCTTGTGATTGTGTAATAAGCAATGGGAACAAGATTGTGTTGTAATGTCGGATTTTCCTTTGTTTTAAATAAATAACAGTTTTCTGGCTGCTTTGAGTGCATTTGTGACCCTGGACCACAAAACCAGTCATACAGGAGTGTTTTATGAAACTTTAAATGATCTCTGCACTGATGTCTGGTGTGTTAGGAGAGGAGACACAACTATTAGACAATCTGAATCTGAGGGAGCAGAAACATCTCAATATTGAGAAAATCACCTTTAAAGTTGTTCAAATGAAGTTCTTAGCAATGAATATTACTGACCAGAAATAAAGTTTTATTTATAATTATGGTAGAAAATTTACTAAATCTTTATGGAACATAACCTTTACTTTTTTAACCCTAATGATTTTTGTCATAAAAGAAAACTGTATAATTTTGACCCATACAGTGTATGGTTGTGTATGTCTACAGATACAGCTGTTCTGCTGTGCTCCAGGGTCAGGTCTCTGTCGGTCAGTCATGTGATCTGGTGAAGGTATTTTCCGGTCAGTTCCAGCAGGAGCGGGCGGCTCTATATCACGGCTCATTCCGGCACGAGACAGACACAAACAGATCTGATTCTGAGTCCTGCGAAACACTCACATCCTCACGGCAGATCAGCACCTTCATCTATAACAGTACATGAACCCGGATCGTCCATCTCACTGCTTCCTTCTGCACATTCTGAACTTCCTGTGACCTCCTTCATCAGGTGTGTTTCACCACACTCACATACAGAACATGTCTTTAACCTGCACAATGCATTCAACAACCAAAAAACATAAAACCATATTGTATCTAAACTAATGAATCAATGTGAGTATATACATGTATATGTTAATAGCACAGCACTATGAACTAATTGTTAAGTATATATGCTATTGTGGTTATGCTTTAGACCATAAAGTTGTTTACAAGTTCTTATTCAAAATAAAGTTTTGCTATATTCACAAAATATCTTCATGGAACATGATCTTTATTTAATATCCTAATGATTTTTGGCATATTATTTTGACCCGTACAGTGTATTGCTGTGTATTTCTGCACACACACCTGTGCTCCAGAGTTTGCAGGAAGCATTATTATGTGTGTGTGTGTGTGTGTGTGTGTGTTAGTGCTAATCTCCAGCAGTCTGGACGATGAGCGTGACGTGGAGTGACGAGGCTGGTGTTCAGAGACATTCCTGACGCTCCTCTGGAGACGGCTTCCCTCAGGATCAGAGTTACCGTAACACCCTCAGCCCGATAAAAAACCCCACACACATCTGCAGCTGAAGCAGATCATTCCTGTCACCCTCCTCTGATTGATTACTTCAGTGAGCATTTGTCATAAAAACCCATGTTAAAAATGGAACATTCCTGAGATTTCTGCATGTTCCAGTAAACTCAGTCTGAGCGCTGGACGGAGCGGCATGTGTTTCCAATGATCTCGCTCCTCTGTTTTTTTAACAATGTGCTTGAGTCATCGTTTTATTCCACTCACCATGTCACGAAAATTCCACTCTAGATAAAGAACAAAAAATACATGTGGAGCACAAAATACACTGCTCCAAAAATAAAGGGGACACTTAAACAACACAAAGTAACTCAAGTCAGTCACACTGCTGTGAAATCAAACGGTCCTCTTAGGAAGCAGCGCTGATTGACGATCACTGTCTCGTGCTGTTGTGTGAATGGAAGAGACGACAGGTGGAGATTATAGGAAATTAGCAAGACACCCCCAATAAAGGAGTGCTTCTGCAGGTGCTGACCACAGACCACTTCTCAGTTCCTGTGCTTTCTGGCTGATGTTTTGGTCTCTTCTGAATCAGTGCTTTCACTCTAGTGCTAGCATGAGACGTGCGTGATCGCATTAAGAGATAATGAAGGAGACGCCAAAGAGTGGACATCGTGTTGGTTTCACGTGAATTACTTTATCACAGAATATTTGTTTTCTGTTAGACTGTCTTAGTGTAAAAGTAGACATGTCAGGCTTTCTACAGATATAACTCTCATGTCTCTGTGTGGAGTTTCAGTTCATTTTAGTGATGTGTTTCTAAATGAAGAAACGTTTCTTCACAGATTCGATTGATGATGCAAAAAAATACATACAGTGAGGGGATGAACACTCAACCCATGAAAAAACCAAACGAAACCCAACCAGACAGAAGTCAAGATCCACACACAACGCTTCTCAAGAACGAGAGCGAACACTTGAAGCTGCGTCAGAACCCGGGCTGGTTTATAAAGCGTGTGTATGCACAGATTTGATCGGAGAGTGTGCATACACTCCAAAGCTCATATTTATAAAAACCATCTTTGACGTGGAGAAGTGCGTCACCTCGGGGTCTGAGCAGAAACACATTTTGTCTTTGCTTCAAACAAGTAAAAATATCCGGGGTAAGAAGAATAATCCTGCTTAGACTTTGAAGATATGTTTGATTGTTTTAAGCGAAAACAAACTAAATTGTCATAGTATTTTCATAAAACAAGACATATCTTAAATCATTTTACTTGTCAATTGAAGCATATGAAATTCCAGAATTTGTAGATATGTACTGTATATACTAGAAAACAAGACAAAAACACAGATCAAGACAAAAAAATTTTTGCAGTGAACAAGTTTTTGTTTTGTTATTGTCTCGTTTTTTTGTTGGTGAACAGTTATGTGAAAATTATGCTGAAAACGAAGACTGGTTTGATTGAGACAGTATTGGGGGGATTCCAGGAACATGGTTTGGGACCACAGGGATAGAAATGGTCTTGGAGGGCCAGATCAACAGGGAAAGGGGCCCGTTTCCCAGGATCTCCAGCTCCTTGAAGTGGCAAACATGGTCAACACCTCCCAGTAAGTCTGTGATTTCTCCTTCCTGACACAGGTTCACAGAGTCCAGCGAAGTTAACTAGCCAAAACCGAGATCAAGGAGGACTTGTGCACACAACCTTAGGGGAGATGTTTCTGGCAGCAATCTCACATCCTTCCAGACCGGGATGTGTTTTTAGAGGCCAGTACCTGACACCTAGGACCTGGAAACAGGAACAGACCCATGCAGTGCAGTCGGCTGGTTCAATCTATCAAGTGAGGAGGATCAACTTTATGTCCGATAAGAAAAAATGCATGCTTGTATTCTGTTTCTTCTCCTATATTTCTATATTTAGTGTCCGTTTATCAGGAAGTGGCGATTTTGTTCTGTTTGACTCGTTGGATGGAAACAGTGCTCTATTCACAAATGTTTAATGTGATATTCCAGTTTTGCAGTTAAATTCGAACCTTTGGATGGAAACAGTGATTTTTGTTGAAGAATGACGACACTCAACAAAGTCTGAAACTTTCACGGATGCAATATCACAAACACTGACGCTGGAATGATCTGAGCTCTCAGTTTCTGTAAGAATGTTTTTCATCAGATCTGAACTGATTGGGATTCTGTGAGCGTGAACTGGGCATCTTCTGGACGAGTCGTTCGGTGGTTTTGAACAGCGTTTATTACGACGGATCATTATATTGAGGTGAATTACATGCTCTCACACAGGCATCTGTTTGCTGACTTCACCAGCCGGTGCATTAATCAGTTCAGCAGACGTGTGTGTCCAGCTTTGGCATCATGCACGGCTCTTTCACCCGCTCTATGAATGATCCTTGCTTTACTTTTCTCAGCTTGGCTCCTCTGTGGTTCTGACCCATATTTGAGGAGCGTGATTCCTGAGCATTACTGATGCCAGTGTGCATGTGTCTTCAGGGCCGATGCCAAACTAGTGCATGTGTCTGCTGCTCTTATGGTTGATAGATGATAGGGGCTTGATTTCAGAATCCACTGAACATGAAGCCAGAATATCCTTAATGTCAAAAAACATGTTTATAAATGATTTAGATGGCATTAGATTGGTTTAAAGGAGTCATATGATGTAATATCAAGTCATCTTTCTCTGTGGAGTGTTAGGAGCTGTTCGTGCAGAGATAAGATTCCTGAAGCTGCAAAGAGTTTCGAAACCAAAGAGATATTCTTTATAAAAGCTATGATTGTCCACACCTCCTAAAACGACTCGTGTAAACACGCCTCCACTTCTCTCCGTCACAGACTGGGTTTATTTTCAAATGTTTCCAGAAAGAAAGAAGGCGAAGCTATTATTCTGTCTGTAGTGTTGCTGCGGGCGCCATGTTCTGGAGACGCTGTGTGTCGTTGTGAAAGTGCTTCCA
>JAUMHQ010000078.1:3187459-3203920 GCA_032361165.1 Enteromius paludinosus
TATATATATTTAACACAATATTTCTCACTTCTTTTAATTTAATTAATTTAATTTAAACAGGGTTATATTCATTATTTAAAAAATCCATAAAGTAATTTTTTATTACTTGACATAAATATGAAATTAAATGAAATAAAACTGTCAAAAAGCTTTAAATTATTTGATTTGACCCAGCTGATAAGTCAACATTATTTATTTTAATTTAGTTTAACTTGATGTACAAAAATAACTGAAACTAAAATAATAATTAAAAGAAACTACAGACATAATTAATCACTTGAACAAAACAAAAAAATGAAAAAATTACACAATGGAGCAAAATTACTAAAATATTATGTCAAATTAAATATTTGATAAAATTTAAATATTTATATGTAACTGTCACTGCTCCCGGTGCAGTCACACACACACACACACACGCTCACAGTCACCCGATTTCTAATCACCGCCGGCTGTTCGTAATCAAACAGCACATTTGGCTGTGATCGAGGTAACACTTCTCTTCTTACCTTATGCCTACCAGCTTTGATGTATCACGAACTACTGATTCCAAGTGATTGTTGTTCCAGTATTACTTACCTGTGTTGAGAGCCAATGGAACCGCATTCATCTGCTCATCTTCGCAAAGAGCTTACCACGATCTACTCACCTGTTCCCATCTCTGCTCTGAGGCTCACCACCTGCCTTAACAAGATCTTTTGTTTGGATTCTGACGGAGGTTTGAGAGAACGCAGTAAGACCTGTTCATGTTTAAAGGAGATCGTTACATTCCCACAGAGAATCCACCGAGCTCGGTACCGGCGTATCACTCACCGGCATTGCTCTGATTATCAAGCTTCCTATCTGCGATCCCTCCATCAAACAGTAAGACTGTGAACTATTATACCTCTCCGTGAATTCATACCGGTGTTACTCACCTGTCTCCTCAGAACACCAGGAGCACTGCCACTCCTTTCCGCTCACCACCTGTGGAAATAAAGAAGGATTAAAGGACACCGTTAACATCACAGAATTCCTCTACAGTTACCACAACTAAGGAAGGCTTACTTACCTGGGAATCTTCCAGCGAGACGAACCCGATAGGAATCGTGCATTCAGCCTACACCCCTTCTTCTCAAGATTCACGGACTCTTTACTTTATTTAATAAATATTGTTCATACTTACCTCTTTGCTCTCCGTCTCCTCCGTGCAGAACGTTACAGTAACGGAGGCAAGTAGGTGCTAAACAGGTAAACCTCACTCCTCTGATCTCAAAAAGTGGCACTCTAGTGACTAATGCTAGAGGTCATGACCTTTAACCTGCTTGGTAGAGTGCCCGGGTTCCAGACCCGCTTGGAACAAAGATAAGTTGTGGTGTTCAGGACCCAGAGGGGTTACATATATTATTTTAAAAATAAATTTCATGCTTAAATAGTATCTCAATTCTAAAAAAGAAAAAAAAACACTGACTTGAAGTACTAAATAAAAATATAATGACTACTGTAAATAGACATATAAAAAAAAAATACTACAAGTGTACTATAAACAACATTTCTAAAACAAAAAGATCATCCTTTAATCTTGAGACGAACGCAGCTGTGAAGATTTCAGAAGAGAAGACATGAATGCGATGTTTTCTGCTCATGTTTACCTTGATCAGAGCTGTTTTCTGCTGTGAGATCAGTCTGTACCTGCTTTAGGACACAGACAGGTGTTAGTTCTCCGTCTACAGACACTAAGGAGACGTGATGAAGGAGTTCCTCTACCTCTGAGTGTGTGACGTCAGGACTGAGCACCTCCAGAGATCTGGGACTATCTCGACTCAGTCTCCTGATCTCGCCGGAGGCCGGGCGAGAAATATCATCCAGAAAGCCCTTTGTGATGTCCATCCGATCCACAGACACTGGAACAGCATCATCACACAGCAGAAGATGATCCTCACGCTCACCGCCTCCTGTCTCTCCTCTGCTTAGCGCTCATTTCATCTTAAAACTATACAATCTTCCACACTTCCTTTCTGGCATGTCAGTTATACTACAATATATTCAGGACTATCTGCTTCCACTAACCACGGATAAAACATGTTCACCTTATCTGCAGAATTTTAATTTGTTTAAATTAGATTAAAACAACTGAAATAATATTTGGCCGGTGGAAAACAATGAGCTCAACTCTATTCTAAAATATTTATCTGTTAACTGTTTTTAAATAGTTTAGTTTTATGGATATTTTGATATGTTTATTTTAAAAATGAACAAGGATATTGGTTGATTTTTAGCAATACAAATGTATGGCACAAATAGCATTTATAGCCCGTATCTCATATTTCTTTAATGTCTATTATCTTTGATGGTTGACTGGGATTAATGCACAGGTTTTTATGAATCGGAAACCGTTTGTGCATACGCAAATCTCTACACTTTAAGGAAGAAATCTTTTGAGTTTTATCAATGAGACCCAGGACTTGTATACCATATATTATATAATATACCATTATATACCTTTTTGGCCTTTTCATGTCTTTTTATGTATTTTTGCTTTATTGAGTCTTGGGGTCCTCTACATGGAATATAGCATAATATATAAATAAATATATTTACCTTTTTTTATGCTCTAAACAATGTAAAATGTACTAAAATCACAATTTTTGGTTCCTGTTATAGTCATATTATCCATAATTAACACTTGATGATTGCTGATGTGATGATGATGCCAGACCTTGATCTGCTGGACAGTTCTTCTCAGGAGAATCCTGGACAGACGGATAACAGCATGCTGACTGTAGGCTTTCTGAGGGATGGGTATGAGTATGTTGGAGTATTACTGACCGGATCTGGGGTCCGCGGACTCTCAGAGGCTCCAGAAGGAAAGACATCACCCGCAGAAACCTCCATATCACCTAAAACGGCACATATATCGCTAATGATTCATGTGTGGATATATATGTGTATTTAATATTACAGTAAATGAGTCTCACACGGCGAACTTCTCTCTGTGTTCCCGGTTTGTTTACACCGTGCTCGCTGTATCCAGGGACGCCAGAGTCCCGGATGTCACGAATTCCCTCAGAACCTTCACCTAGGCGTCAAAAGGTCAAAGTGAAGGTGGAATCCTGAAAGTTAAACTCTGAACCGAAGCGAGATTACAAAAACTAATTTCTTTGAGCCTAAAAAGTTTTAGAAGCGTTTTTTTCTGATAACCGTGACAGACTTCCGCCACAAGAGCGCGCCAAACTGCCGGGCGTGCTAGTAAAATTATTAATTAAAAAATATAAAAGTTTTAATATTTTTGCATACAAGTACAAACGTAATTTAGGTGTCTTTTGTCATTATATATTTTTGTAAAAGTCAAAAATAAAATAAAATAATACTCCGGTGTTTACATTTGTTATTGATTTAGCAGAAGCTTTCATCCAAAGCGACTTACTAAAGAGTTAATAAAATTCTCTAAAAAGACCGAATTCAATTTCTACAAAATATGATATATATTTACTCAATATATGTAGAAAAATGCTTAATTATAAACGTAAATGGAAACTGAAAACCTACTTTTAGTAATTTTTAAAGCAGAAGGACACTGCCTACATCCTTAAAAAACAGCCCCATAACATATATGCCTATAAATCAAAAGAATTAAAATATGTACTTTTTTGGTGACGAAAGATTAACGTTAAGATAAAGTTTGCTTAACAATTCTTATATTTTTCTCAGTATTTGATTTTTGTTATTAACGTGTGTCATAATCGCCCTTAATGACGTCTTCGTTGTTCAAAACATATAAATACTTAAAGGTTATATATATATATATATATATATATATATACATGCGTGTGTGTGTGTGGTTCAACAATAGCATATGTGTTGCAAAAAAGATTTTTTGCTCACGATGAAAGAGCGTGAGTGGGCGGGGCTTTTAAACGCTGCGTACGTGCGTGACGCGCGAGTGGGCGGGGCGCGGAGTAAACAGATGCCATGTTGGTTGCGCAGAGATGAAGACGTGCTGGACATTATGGAGAGAGATTTCTACTCTTTAACAGATTCTGAGGAGCTGCAGAGCTTCATATCACACTCGGACAGGTGAACACACACACACACACACACACGCGATCCTTAAAGTACTCTGCTTCATTAATGCAGACCTGCTGCCTTTGTACAACAACACGACTGAATCACAAGTGCAGAAATAATAATAAAAATATCAATTAATCCAGTGCAGATTTAGCTCATCTGTTGTCTAAATGAAAATTAATGAGTTTTGCTTTTTCAGCCAGATTTCTGATATCGAGATAACATTTTAAACTTCATAAAATCTGAATATAAGCTCAGTATTTTTAGTGTTATTGGTTTTTAAACGTATTCATTGTAATATTTTGCTAGTATTTATAATTTATTTAAAGTAAGACACTACAGGCGAATACAGGGTAAACATTTTAAGTAATATACATCACTATATGTTGGGTAATCACATTACATGAAGACAATTGTTTTGTATCACAAGTTTTCTGTCTAAATAGTTAAATCATGAATTAATTTAAGTAATCTAACATAAATAGGAACATTAGATAAAGTCAGGTTGAAAGTTCCTGTTTTGCTGACATTAGAGTTGAAAGTTTTATACAAGAGATTTTTCATCAGTCCATAAATAATAAAATTATAGTAGCTTGTTTTTGCAAAAAATGAAACAGTAATTGCATTTTTCTATATATACTAACCAGTATATATAGAATAAAGTAAAGTAAAAGAAAAAACTACAGCATGTCTAATTCAGTATGAGCAAACCTTCAGAATAAAGAGAAAACACAATAACTTCTTAAAGATACGGACTGAGATTGAAATCTAGATTCAAACAGATAAACTCTTTCCACGGGTCTGAAAGAAGAGCAAAACACACTAAAAGCTCAAAACTGAATCCAAATGTAGTTTGTGTCAGAGAACTGTTTTCTTCTGACAGGACCAAGACGCTGTTCGAGGAGATCCGTGCCTCCATCAACAATAACACGGAGGGCGAGCGCTCGTTCTGGCGCCCGGTTCTGCCATGGGGCGGTGTGTTCACCATCAGAGCGGGACGCAAAGCCATCGCCTGCACGCCGCTGTACGTCGAGATCAACCTGAAGAACACCTGCACCATCGACGGCTTCCTCATGCTCCTCTACGTCATCCTGAGAGACAACCACAGCTTCCCCAGAGAGCTTGGCCTGTTCCTGGGCAGGAGCTTCGTCCAGCACTTCCTCTACCTGATGGACTGCTGCGAGTACACCACCGTCAAGATGCTGTGGATCTGGGACCGCATGTCCAAGCGGCAGTACCGCTCCCAGGTCCACCACACGGCGCTGGAGATCGACCTGTTCGGGAACGAGCACGAGAACTTCACCAAGAACCTGGAGAACCTGATGTCCAGCGTGCAGGAGAGCTGGTGCTCCAGCTGGAGCTGCCCGAACCGCTTCCAGGAGCACCTGCGCAAGACCATCAGCGTCAAGTAGAGCATATACAGAGATAATATCACAGTGATACAAAATATCAGCAGTCACTCTATATGTCCATTAATATGTCTTAGTAGGACCAGACTGAAATTATTCAATTATATAATACGATGCAATGCAATGATGAATGAGAGAAGAAAGCTTCTCAAAAGCCTGATGTTCAAATTTGTTATTATGAGATAAAAAGCCAATTATTATATACCAGGTGAGTCAATTATTAGAGAAAATCTAAATTATGATGTAAAACGTCACAATTATGAGATGATGTCAAAAGTAAGTGAAGAACATGAGATTACACTAAAAGAGCTGGAGACGAGTGTGAGAGCCGAGTTTGATCATGAGCGGTATCTCTCTCTGTGTTTCTCTCAGTCCTCCTCATGAGCTTCCAGATAAGGATCCCATCCAGTCAGCTCTGGACGAGTTCTTCTGCCCGCGGCTGGAGCTCTGTGAAGAGCTGAGGTGAGATGTTCCTCAGTGTTCCTCGGAGGCTGACGGTGTGGATCTGATCTTCTGGCTCACATCTCTGTGTGTGTTCCAGGTGTGAAGGTCTGAGAGAGTTCGGTCAGAGGTTCTTCTGTCACGGCCCGCCGCCCTTCGTCATCCTCAACATGCAGGTGTGGCAGTCGGAGGATCTGTCGTACGTGCCGTATCATCTGGAGCTCTCCGAGCAGCGGTACTCTTCAGTTCACTGTCAGTCACATCTTCTCAGGAGCCTCGGCTTGAATGTTGTGCATGCAATGATCCTGAATGTGAACGCATGGCAGTTCCTACGAATGATTTAAGAAACAGCCATGCATGCAAACTTAAACCGTGGTTAAATATACAAGTATATACAGTCAAACTAAAATGATTCAGACGGCAGATGTCATGTTTTTCTAGCAGGTGCAGGACACTATAGTTTATGGAAGTGAGGATAGCAAACTAAATAATTCCTCGTACAGTGTAGATTTGATAAAAATATGGAAGCCAAAATGATTTTTTAACGCAGAGCATCTTTTGCTTCAGTGTTGCTGTCTGATTGTTTTAAGTACAAAACAGTCAAATAAATTTGTGCATGATTTAACGAAAGCTTGCAGGAATCTGCAGGTGTGTTAGTAAAGGTGTGATGTTTCTGCACAGGTACTCGCTGGAGGGAGCGACGCTCTTCAACAGAGACGAGCATCATTACTCCGCAGCGTTCCAGATCGACGGCTTCTGGATGCATTACGACGGCCTGCGCAGCGACAACCTGGTGCTTCTGAACAAACCTCCAGAGTTCCTGCTGCTGTCCTCGCTCGTCTACATCAGGACCACAGAACGATGAACACGCCAGTACTCCACTTCTGATGACACAGAATATTTTTGTGCCTTCCAGTGATGTTTTATACTCTTCTAAAGGATTGACTTTTGTACTTTTGTAAGTGATTCTCTGTCTGTTTTCTGCTGCTTGGAATCCAAGACTCTGTGACGGTGGACTATAATAGTTCTGGGTGCTCACATTCACACAGACACAGATTGAAAAACTCATTAGAACGTCACTGGGGTTCAAGCACGTGGACTTTTTCTGACACTTAAAAAATGTTACTTTTGCAAACTAGGCTTAGGTTTTTCACCCGACTGGAACCCAAGCAGGGTAGAAATATTTCCTGGACAGGAGATGTAAATATTGTATTTAACAGTTTTTAAAAAATATATATTTTATTAAAAAATTCTGCCACAAAGAGGTGCTAAAACATTTGTAACTTTTACTAAAATGGTTATAACTCCTAAATGGAAGGAGAAATCTTACACGCGCGCAAGAGCTCAAACTTGGTGGCGCAATAAAAATAGAAAAAAAACATAAAAAAGAGGTTTGCAACCATTGGCCTAAACATTTTGAAAAGAAATTAGCCACTTCTTGGCGCTAACGAGTTTTTTGGCTCTGTAATCACGTGGTGTTGCACACAATATGCATATCGTATAGAGATAGATCTCCTCAAACTGAGCAACTTTACCTCAAGAACCATTTCTGTCAATCAAATCGTTCATGAATTATTCACAAATATGTTATCAACCTACTTTTGTGAACTAGTTCTAGGCTCGCTCACACCACTGCAGTGATATTCTCTGGACTCAATCAATAATGATCAAAACATTTAGATTTTCTCCTTTAGTTAGCTATAATGGGGTCATTTAAAAAAGGGGGTGTGCCCAAATATATGCAAAAGCTAAAAATTTGAAAATGTACGAAACTTTCATGTTTCATGGAGATCAGAGCATAGTTGGTGCCATACCAAAACCCAAAACCTTATGGAAGTTGAGCATGCGCCATGATTGTACAGAAGCATGCATTTCGCAATCATGCCACATTATGATTACACCAAGACCTGAACACTGCATTAGAAAAACAAACGTGTGCATTGCAGTATTCTTCCCTGATGTGTTATAATGTCTGCCCAAACCGTTCAGGCCTAGACCATATCAGTTCAGAAGCAGTAAAGGGCCTCGAAGTGCTTGAACCCTGGTAATAGCTGCTTGCAAACACACACCAAGTCTTGAATTCACACGGATTGAGTTTTACGAGGATTTGGATTCATGCATAAATCTAAGGTGACTTGGTTTTAATCACCTGTATTATTGTTCGTTTACAGGTCTTCCTCTACTCATCATGACTAGATAATTACTAGGATTTGTTTACTGAAGCATGAAGACTATCAATGCTTTTATCATATCAAATATTAGTCTGATATTGTATCTGCCTCCACTGCAAATAAAACTTTATACGTTTGTAAGCTGTGTGTTAATGAGCTCATTTAATGAAATCAGCATTTATCGGCTACTGAATGGGTGCCGTCAGAATAAGAGTCTGATGCAAACATCACAATAATCCACAGTACTCCAGTCAACATCGTTCTTAACTAAACTAATCCATAATAACTGAGTTCTGGTCTGAATCAGGAGAGAAATCTGCACAGATCAAGCAAGGCAGCTGTAAACTGTCTGGAAACACCTGGATCGTTTGGATTATCAGCTGTTAAGACTCTCATTCTGACGGCACCCATTCACATCCATTATGCAGAGACACATTTCTTCAGATCTGGTGAAGACACACACTGGTACTGATCTGGGATGATCTGAAGGGGAGTGAACATTCAGCTCGTTTTCATTTTGAACCATTCCTCTAAACAGGAAGCAGAAACACGCGGGACTCGTTTCCAGGCCTTTATTTCTTGACTGGTTGAGCTGCGACACACACATAAATAAACTGGCAGAAGTACGCTATGCTCTCAACGCTTGTGAAAAATAAATACTGCGTTTGTAGCTAAGGTTGTCGGTTTAGTTCCAGTAACAATCCACAGGTTTATAAAAAGTCACTCTATTTCAAACACAAGCCAGATGGACGCACAGAAAAAGAAAATGTGGCAACATCTTCGTCATCATCATCATCATCGTCAGGAAAAACGATCAAAAGTTTAAGACAGTGAGGAAGTCACTCTGGACTGATTCAGATTCCCTCATGAGACGAGCACTTTGGTGAGAGCGGCGATTCAGACTCGAACAAACACCTTCCTTTTGCAGTTTGACGTTTTTATGCGTATGGCCTTTAGGATCCCGCATGAACTCATCTTCTCACCATCATCCGGATCTGAACACGCTTCAGGAGAGGAAAACCACACGCCGTCATCCGCTGCAGACCGATGCTGATGGACATTCGTGGATGCGAGGACATATTTCTTATTGCTAATCAAACAAGATGCTTCCGATGAGCATTTGTTCCCTTTGTGCCTCTGGATGAAGATCTGCACCGGACGTTCTGGACTGAGAGACAACACGCTTTTCATGTCACAGCAATCCAGAACACGCAGATCAGATCCGAGATGAACCTCAAAAGTGTTGAAATCCAGAAAAACCAGCAACATAAAGAAACAAAGCGCCGTAAAGGTCAGTCACAGGATTCCCAAAACACCTTGGCAATTAATGACCAAAATAAAAAAAATGAATTGAAGAGAAAGTCTTATTGCCTCAGAGGAACTCAAAGGTCATATTTACACAGTAGAAAATGGTTTGGTAAGTGCAGAGCTTCAGTATCTCCACGTGCAGATGTGAAGAACGCTCGACCGCGACGTGATGGAGATCTAGAGACGTGTGGATGATTGGCACCATGTGACCGGCGTCTGACGTCACACACACACACACACACACTCGACTCGGAGTTATTGCGTGATGCTTTATCTGAACGCCACAGGAACAGGAAATCAAGATTCACACCGTGATAGAAACAAAACACAATCCTGGAGAGGAAAGTAGCACCAGTCAGTATGAGTGTTCTCTCTCTCTCTCTCTCACACACACACACACACACACACACACACACACGAGAATCTCAGCAACCCGTCAGGATCACGTCCAGCTCACATTTCACACTGCAACATTCTTTTCATCACAATCTTTCAGGAAAAACGACAGATTTCATAAATGTGATCTTTGAGCACTGAAATAGTTGTAGTGTGTTTAAAACAGCACATTCTAGTGTGAAATAACGCAATATTTGTACATTAAAGATAAAAAAATAAATTAAATAATATCTGTCCTTCTGCAAAATATTCTGACAGCAAAAACAGTTTTGACCTGTGCAGTTTGACCTTTTGCAAAAAAAAAAAAAAAAAAAAAAAAAAAAGTGTAGTGTTTTGCCAAAATATTCTGATGCTGCAAAAAAATCGTTTTTTTTTTTTTTACTTTCATTAAAATATTTAGACTTTGCGAAAAATAAATGCAAAGAATATTTTTTTTTGTTTTTCAGCACTTTGTAGTGAAACATGAGCTGCATGAATTCTGGTGAGATTCCCTCATTTCCAGCAGAAAGGACAGAAGATGAGCGAGTGACACACACACACGCGGTCAGGCGGTCAGTGCAGTGGCTTTGACACACACACACACACACACACAGAGCTGTATGTAGAGGACAGAAGGCAGCCCTTATCACGAGTCCCACGCTTCTCCTCCAGAGCGAAGCGCCGATTCAGCTCATGCATCACACACACTCACACACACACTCCTGCATGTGCGTCCCTCATCAGAAGCCTTGAAATGTAAAGGGGAAGAGTGGGCGCTGTGCTCTGGTCCTCCGAGGGTCAGTGGAAGGCTCTGGTGTTGGTCAGAGCGCTGCTGCAGCGCCGTGTGTCTGTCGTCTCTCCGTGTCCAGCACCTGCCGGAGGAGCGGAACACACACTCCAGAAACAAAGCCAGTTCCCCTCGCGTCTCTGCCGGTCAGCCGGGCGCCCGGGGTCAAAGCGCGGTCAGGCCGAAGTTACAGCGGCAGTACATCATCCCGCTGGAGTCCTGCCAGCCGTCCGTGATGGGGTCGTACCGCTGCACCGCGCTCAGATACGATGAGCCCGAGTGACCGCCCACAACATAGAGGTAGTTATCCACCACGGCAGAGCCCACACCTGCACACACACACACACACACAGAGCTGTGAGGATTCATCCCACTCATTTCTTACCCAGGCAGGTAATTCATCTCATCACACTTGATGGCAATCGATAGCTGTGTCCAAATACGTCAACACTGATCAACAAAAACAAATCCTGCCAATTATTTTTTTATTCATTATTTAATTATGATGCTTTAGTTGCTTGACCTCCATCAGGTTGTAAATAAATGTCATTGCTACTTTTTGCATGGTTTGGTAGTGTGCAGGATTTGTTTCTATTAAAGCATTATAATCCATAAAGCAAACTAATCAGCTACAGTATGAGGAGAACCACAACATCACAAACGTTCATTTCAAGCAAGAAACGGATTTGAAAATTAGACAAAAAGACACAGAAACATCACTGAATTAAAAACAACGCTGAAATATAAAACTAAATACTGACTGAAAGCTGTTTGGATCGGGAAAACGTTTATAGCAAATAAATAAAGTAATAATATTTAATACAATTAATAATTGATACATTTGTAACTCTGAGAATGAAGTCTTATTTGTATGTTTAGCTTGGGTTTATAGGACAGAGTCCAATTTTTATTCGCCAACTACAAAAAATGTATGAAATAATAAATAAAAATAAATGAAAAAGTGACTGAATGAATCATTCAGAAATTAATCTAATGACAGTCTTTTTGATTGATTGATTGATTGACTCACAGAGTCATTCATAAACAAAGTGGGGCTGTGTCCCTGTGCTCACTATCCACCCTAAACTATATTAGTCATCTTCAGTACTCTTTAGGGCAGACTGGGCGGATAGTATGTACACTGGGACAAGGAACTTTTTTCTGAATGAATATGAAATTTTGCACAATATGAACGTGTTTATTAAAGTGTTATAAAGGCTAAACGATATGATATGGATTTATTTTGATATGAACACTCATATACTGCAGTCAGTCGTCCTGGTTCTCAGGGTCACGTGACTCTCACCGGTGCGCGGCTCGTTCATGGGTCGACAGGCCGTCCACTGGTTCTGATGAGGGTCGTAGCGCTCGATGCTGGACAAATGAGACACGCCGTTGTGTCCTCCCACCACGAAGATGAAGCCCAGCATCACGCCCACGCCAAAGTTAATGCGCTTATCAGCCATCGGAGCCACCATATCCCATGAGTCTTTGCTGGGGTCGTATCTCTCCACACTGAAACACACATCAGTCCTCAGTTAACGCCAGCCTGAACCCAGCGCGGCCCAGCGGGCAGCTGAATAAACCTGGCCAGCAGGTTCAGAGTTAAGAACTAGTCTTCGATCGACTGCCAGCTGCTCAAGAAACATTTCTGATTATTATCATCAATATTTAAATAGTGGAGTACATTTATTCCAGATTCTTTGATGAATAGATCAGCATTAATCTGAAATAATAAAAAGCTATTGTAACATTATACAGTATATCATTCAAAAGCTTGAACTCAGTGTATTTATCATTAAATTCTGAAACTTAATCCTTAATACAAAAAAATGGATGCTTTAAATGGATCAAAAGGATAAAAGATTTCTATTTCAGATAAATGTTCTTCTGAACTTTCTATTCATCAAAGAAACCTTAATTCTACTTCCTGTGATAATCATAACAGATGATATTAGAATGATTTCTGAAGGATCATGTGACTGGAATAATGCTTGCATTTGCAATTCTATTTAAATAGAAAGAAGTCAGTTTAAACTTCACAATATAAATGCTTTTCTGTATTTTGGATCAAATAAATGCAGGCGAGCTGAGCAGAACAGACTTCTTTACAAAAACATTACAGATCTTCTGACTGTTAGTGTGCCTCCACAGCAATGATATGATCAGCTAACATCCCTCTGATCTTATAATTATTCAAACGCTGCTGATTAAAGACTGGACAAATAACCCTGGCAGAGTCCCATGAGTCCCTGCTCGTTCCACAACTCTTGACTCATTTAGAGAGGGTTGTGGTGAAACACATCTCCTGAGATCAGCGCTCATAGAGACACGGGAACAACAGCAGAGCATCCCACGAGCCGTCCTGTTTCTGACACCAGCGCTCATACGGAGAGTCACGGGCAACCCCGAATAATACACGCATCTAAAAACTAATCCGACTACTCAAGCCATACAGGAGCGCTGATTTCAAGGCTTCGAACATAATTGTGTTTGTACTAATTCACTGACCAGCGTTTGTTTTATTATCATTAAAATACATACATATAATATATATAAATCACTTATTTTATTGTTTGATTTCTGGCTGCCAAATATTTTATTTCAGTTTTAGTAGTTTTAATAATTTTATAGAAATAAAGTTTACTTTAACAGTAAATGACTATACATGGTAGGTCATTTTCGATTTCCGTTTGAGTTTTTAACCTGTTCATGTGTGCGGGGCCGTATCCTCCGATGGCGTAGATCATGCCGTCGAGAGCGGCGGTGGCGAAGCAGCTGCGTGATTTGGTCATGGGTGCCACCGGCTGCCACTCCTTGAGCTTGGGCGCGTACTTCTCCACAGACTGCAGGTAGTACTGTCCGTCGTATCCTCCGAGGGCGTACAGCTCGCCCGCCAGCACCACCACCCCCAGCGTGCTCCTGCACTCGGCCATGCGCTCCACAGATGTCCAGGTGTTGCTGTCAGGTTCCCAGCGCTCCACGCTGCTTTCGTGCCGCCGGTAGCTGATGCCCTGACGCATGTGAGTCGCGATACCACCCACCACATACACCTTCTGCTCCAGAACCGCCACGCCGAACTCATACCGCGGCACGCTGAGAGGAGCCAGGCCGATCCACGAGTCCGTCTGTGGGAAGTACATCTCCATACTGACAGAGACACACACACACACACACTGAGCTGCAGCAGCATCACACCGCATCTTCCTTCTCCAGACACACGTCTTCTTATTAATCCATTCATCTTAAATGAGTCAAGTACTTTTAAAAATTATTTATTTGATAAATAATACATAAAACATGTATTATCAAAATTACATGTATTATTAAAAATAATTACAAACTATTTTTAAAATGTATTTATATTTTTTTTACATTTTATTAACTCATATAATTCAGCAAATTACTCTTAATAATACCTTATAAAGAAGCACACTTGGCTGAACACATACTGGTTTAGTGACGCCTGCAATCTTGATTTGAACATGCCAATCATTTTAAAGCTTTATTTGAAAACGGCAACATGATATCACACTCAATATTTCTATGAATGAATCTCTGACAGAGCTCATCAGCCAATCACTGTGTGTGAGCATGCTGACATCATCCTCCATTGCAACGAGCTCAGCCCCGCCCCTTCCCTCTGAGCAGATTTGTGAACAGAGAAAACTCTTTAGGAGAGCTCTCAGGGGTGAGATTGAATGTTTTGTGAATACAGGCTCACTTGATATTTATACTGAAAGTAACAAAGTGTGTGTTACGCTTTTAGTTTTAGCTAACTCCAGCCCTAATAGCGTGGGTCATCACCTCTCCAGCGTGGCGAAGAGCCCGGCCTTTCCTCCGACGGCCAGCAGGACTTTGGGAGCGCAGCGCGGCCGGGTGGACAGCACGGTCTGGTAGGAGAGCCGGTGCTCGGGCATGAAGTGGTACTTGAGCGCCTCGTTGAGCAGGTGTTTGCAGGCGTGGTCATCTCGGATCAGGTGATTGGCCTCGTAGAGTCTGGTCAGGAACTTGACGCTCAGCAGCGGTAGCCGCACACAATGTAGGAGCTGCGCCAAGTACTGTTGCCTTTCGCTCAGATCATACTTGACCCAGGACTCCAGCGCGTAGAAGACGCTCTCCTCCGTCAGCACGTTCAGGCAGTCGTTGGACACAATCTCGTCCAGCTCGGCGCGAGTCAGCTCCAGGAACTCCTCTGTCTGGCACACCTCCTCGAAGTGCTGGCAGATGAACTTGCTGGCGGATAAACACAGATCGTGGCAGCCATAGGTCTCAGCGAAGCGTGAGATGCCGATGCAGTTCCCCGCATCCAGCTGACTCTCCAGGAAGCTGCAGCACTCCTTCAGAACCAGCTTGACCTGCAGCAGGTTGGCGGCAGGAAGTAGAGACTCCACCGTTTCCTGTGAGATGAAGACTGTTCCTGTGTAGGCGTACTCCACTATGGCCTGATGAGAGATGCAAACAGAGCACTTAACTCACAACCCATTACAGACACTGCTCTCTGATGGGATAAAAAAAACAATTGTTGATGATATAATTGTAACTAATTTCATTATGATCTTTAACCTGCATTCAATTATAGCATATATGAGACCGTGGAGCACAAAACCAGTCAAACAGTTTGTTTGAAATTGAGATCATCTGAAGCTGAATAAATCATCTCTCCACTGATGTCTGGTTTGTTAGGAGAGGACAAGATCAAGCTTATAAAGCTACTACTTGTAAAGGGATAGCTTGATAGCTTTTTGTGGTTATTTTTACAGTCAAATTTATTTTGCGATTAAATGAATAAATATCTGTTTGTCCTGTATGCAGCACTGGTTTGTCTGAGCGCTGACCTTGAGAGCGGCTTCATCCACGCACTGGAACTCCACCTCAGACGTCTCCTTCTCAGACAGGTTTCCGGTGAACATGGCCTTGAAGTACGGGCTGATGCTGGCCAGCACCACTTTGTGTGCGTGGATCTTAAAGTCTCCGACCCGCAGCACGATGTCGCAGAGCTCGTGATCCTGCCTCAGGAGCTGCAGACCCTGCAGGAGCTGCTCGGAGTGAGGACGTGTCAGGCTCGCAAACATGTACGGCTTGGCCTGCTGCTCCATCTGACACACACAGAGGAGAGGACAAGATCTGTCTGAGAGACAACTATTAGACAATCTGAATCTGAGGGAGCAGAAACATCTCAATTTGAGGAAATCACCTTTAAAGTTGTTCAAATGAAGTTTTTAGCAATGCATATTACTGATCAGAAATGAGGTTTTGATATATTTACGGTAGAACATTTACAAAATACCTTCATGGAACATTATCTTTACTTAATATCCTAATGACTTTTTGGCATAGAAGAAAATTGGTATTATCTAATTGTGTTCTCTTTAACTCTCAGAGTAACAGGATCTTATGAGAGCCGGTGTAAGACAGCAGCTCGCTGGGGTTTCAGGATAAAGTACAGAATCAGAGAGTCACAGGAGCATTCCTCGGTTCATGAGGGACATTAAACTCCCAGGAGATCAGCGGATGAACAAACAGCAGCAGTCAGGAGCAATCTCTCAGAGCTCTGCTGCAGTTTTGCCGTTCACAAATACAGAAATAAATGCAGATGCAATTACTCAAAATGATCATTTTTCACATGCACACCCTCCGTAAACACTGGAAGCCTGTTTCTGACACAATAAATAGATTATAAAGGTAACGGCAATCTTTTAATATCATGGCTATGAGTTTATTTCTTGCAATTCTGAAAAAAGTAAGCATTGTGAGAAATAAACTCAAAAACCTGAACTGAGAGATATAAACTAAAAATATTAGGAAGAAACTAATCATTTCAAGATAAAACTCATATGTATGTATACACACGCACACTTATATCTATATATATATATAGAGAGAGAGAGAGAGAGAGAGAGAGAGAGAGAGAGAGAGAGAG
>JAUMHQ010000078.1:3204562-3226080 GCA_032361165.1 Enteromius paludinosus
TATATATATAGAGAGAGAGAGAGAGAGAGAGAGAGAGAGAGAGAGAGAGAGAGAGAGAGAGAGAGAGAGAGAGAGAGGCTAAAATATTATTTGCAATTGATTAATACTGTAATTGAATGCTTTTATTTAAATAAAAGCATCAATTTGTCAAATACTACCATGTTTTCACTATGATATGAATTTAAATAATAAATACATCTTTTATTATAAAACCAAAATAAGGCAAGTAATTAAGAGTTACTGAGTTCTTCTCATTTCAAAACTATAGGGAATAAACTGAGAAATCTTTAAAGTGTTCCTGAATACATTTTGGTTAGAATAATATTTATTTTAATTTTTCATCTTATTTTTAATACTTTCTAATACTGTAGTGCTGTAATGCTGTAAGTCATATCTCATTTTCATTCATACCGGCCTCGTTTTAATGCCATGCTACTGTTTGATGTTTTAATATTTCCCTTTTTTTTTAATCATTGCTTGTTTCTCATACAATGCTTGTTAATAATGCACCCAAATGTCATTGTGCGGCATGAATCATCAGCTCGGATCGGTCACATCCAGGTGTTTGTTCACATCACACTGTATTTCTGTGCTCCCTACACACTACTGCCGCTCAAACAGCATCGTCCTCGACACCTACCTAGACAGCAGAGTGCTGCTGCACGCCTGTGTGCTCGAACATCTGCTGTCTAGACAAGACACACACTGACGCTCCCTATGTAGACAGCATCACTAGCTCGCTAGGTTTGACACACATCCATCCACATCCATGAACAGCAGAAATCAGAGTGTTGAGTGACAGCATCAGAGATGACAGTCCTCTCCCGACATCGCGATCATCTTCATTTGACATCAATCAGCTAATATGAATAAATAAAGCTGCTCGTTCCCTGCTAACATTAGCATCCGAGCTCAGCTCAGGACAAACGCGCGCTTCCCGCGCATTTACACTCTGTCAGGCGTTCGTTTACTGAGGTAAAGTGCAGAAATAAAGAGTTTATTTAGCGTTTACCTGTGTGTCTGGCTTATTTCTGGCAGTTTGAAGCGCAACACGGCCGCGACTGTCAGGAAAACAAACACAAATCAGCGCTTGCGTCACTTCCGGGAAATAAAAGTCTCTGACGCGAACGCTCTTTAAATAACGACTGCGATTTAAAAAAAACAGCATCTCCGTGTCTGGATTAAGTTATATAATACTATTATTAATATTAAATACAATTATAATATGCGCGTTTATTAGCGTTGAAAAGCATTAATCAACGCATTAAGCCTTTTAATCTTTGTTTGTTTTTAAAATATATATTTATATATTTTTTATTTTTACAGTTGATGAAGCCGGAATAACAAGACTTTTTTCGAAAGAAAGAACTTTGTTTGTTTGCTTTCCAGGCACCGTTTAAGTTTTGCACCAGAATAACTATGAAGATACTGTGCAAATATTTGAAGCCGATGAATGTTTATTTAAAACAGCATTGCTGTCTCTGTCTGTCTGTCTGTAAATGTGTCCGTTCCTCTGACGAACTACATCTCCCACGGTGCACCGCGGCCGCCAGCCAGTGAGGGGTCAGGGGGCGCGTCGCCATGGCAGCGGCTGGTTGTGACATCAGCGCCATTTTGCCTGAGTGTTGTGATGGAAGCAGCGAGAAAATCAGAATCCGACAGAAAAGCACCGACATTCATACTCGAAGCAAACAAATTCACAGCAGAGGGAATCGATTCGGCGAATCAGATTGAATCGCGTCGAGAATCGAACCGAATCTGGACAGGCGTCGTTCGGAACCGGAGCGATCTGCGATAACAGGTTTGATTTTCACTAAAACGCTTCAGGTATTTCAGTCAGCTTCATGTGTGAATCGCGCTAGAGTGTTTTTAAAGTCGCGTATTCTTCATTCATTCCTACGCCTGTTGTCGATTTGCTAGGAAACCGCGAAAACGCAAAAACAAACGTCTGGTGTGATGAATGAGGTTCGTTAGTGTTGTAGAATCACCTCACCTGTAAATATGTGTGTTCATGTGAGGGAATGATCGAGTTAATGTTGTGGAAGAGCCACAGGTGGGTTTGCGATTAAAAAAGACAAACAAACGTCAGATGTAGGTAATGAATGAGGTTCATGAATACTGTAGAATCACCAAACGATCTCAAATATACGCGTGTTTATGTGAGGGAATGCTGTAGGAGAGCCATTAGTCTCTTTATTCTGTGTATTGACTATGAAAAGCAGTCATTTGTGCAGATTTGTGTTGAACTGGTGAATATAGCAGGACAGCAGCTGCTCTCTATTTTAACATCTCAGCATGTTCAGTGCAGTCAGAAATGTGCTTTCACAACAGACAGCTGTGTCACTCATGAGCTCCTTCTGTATATGACGACAAATGACTGAGCTACACCTGTCCATAGAGTTTTTTTTACATTTTTTTAAATAATAATTATAGATAAACCCCTATTGTAATTGTTAGGATTTTTATTAGGGGTTTTAGCACATAGCAACTGGTGAAAACAAGTGACAGATGAGTCAAGCATAGTTTCATAGAGCTGGCACTAGAACCATTAAAAAAGACCTAAAGAGTAAATGACCGTAAATCCCTCATACATTCACTTATAGACTATATCTTCATATAACATCATAGATCTCCACGTTCTGAACAACTTTGCCTGTGGGAGTAATGAGATCAATCAAACAGTTTCAACAAAAAACACTATAATAGTTAGAACACTTAAACACAGTGTTGTGTAAGAAGTGCAGTTAATAACCACTAGATCACTAATGAGCTCACAAACCAAATAAATCACATTTATTTAAAGTTTACCGTTTTGCTCATACACCTTTTTACACTTTTTCCAGATAATTATTATAGTGAAGCCAAAAAAATAACATATAAACACTTTAAAAGAGAAGACTTGCAGTTACTGTCACCTATCATTTATTTCAAATCTAACATCGCAACACAATGTGTCTGAATGTATGACAGTGTGTGTGTGTATTAATATAATAGTGTATCCATTTCATTTCTCTGTGTGTGTGTGTGTCTGAGCCTATTGTCTATTTTCGATGTGCTTTCGGTGTGTCAGCCGTACACCCAGGTGTCCCTATTTAACCTCAAAGACTTTAAAAATGCTTAAACACTGCTAATTGCTGCTTGCTGCTGTATTTTTATTTTATATGTGTTATTACATATCTTGTATACTGTATATATTGTTATTGTAAATAATAACAGATGGAAAAAAAAATCTAAGAAACAAATAATGCATTACCTTTTTCACTTTACATCTAAACAAAAGCATTCAAGTCAGAAAAGCAAGCAAGTGATTCCTTTTTTCTTTTAATGTTACATTAGCATCAATGCAACAGGTGTGCTGTGATCAAACTCAGAAGGTTTCACCGCACAGTTACACACATAGAATAATTGAAAAACCATAGAATACTTGTAAAACACTTATTTAATATAGCTACTATTACACATCAGATGTTTTCCCCCAAATACTCACTGAATATTCATATAAAACTGCACATTTCAGTACTGTAGTTCTGTGTATATTTATTGTGAGCACTTCGGACAGTCTTTGAAAGAAGCAAAGAGCTTCCTCTCAGAAAACCTTCAAATAACATAATTCTAGATGTTTAATTCCGGGTTGAAGCATTGGGATAGCTAGACGAGGGCTTGATAAACTAATTTTTATGAAAACCTCAAATCTTTGTATTAAATATGATAGAATATTAATTAAAGACCATGTTCCACCTCCTACTAATGCCTGGTTTTGTGGTCCAGAGTCACATATTTAGATTGAATGTCTTCTCCTGTGTATTTCAGGTCTGTTGCCGCATCATGTGACGCTCATCCCTGTCCCTCATCACCATGAAAGATTCCCGTGCGTCCCTGGCTCCGTCTGGTCTCTGATCAGCACCATCCATGATGATTTATGGGCTGATTCCTCAGGAGTTACACGCACAGCTCCTGGACCACCAGAACTATCAGAACCGGACGAGCGGGGTGGAGGAGCTGAAGAACATCCTCCTGGAGCTGGATCTCCAGCAGGTCTCCTCCGGCAGCATCACGGAGTTCATCCAGTTCTTACGCAAGCTCCTGGACGACAGCAACTTCAAGGTGCTTTACGGCGCACTGCAGCTCATCAACCTGCTGGTGGAGAAGCTGGACTGCGATGTGGAGCGCTATTATAAGGAGATCGTGGGCGTGACGGTGCGAGCGCTGGGCGACTCACGGAACGTCACGCGGCACGAGTACATGAGCGTCTTCAGGCAGCTGATGAGGATGGTGGGACCGCAGAAGGTTCTGGATCTGGTGGTGGCTCAGCTCAAGCACAGGAACTCCAGGGTTCGAGAGGACGCCATCAACATCATCACGGCTGCCATGCTCATGCATCCACGGAAGGACTTTGACATTTCTGGCCTGTGCTCAGAAGCAGCCCCGGCACTCGCCGACAGCAAGAAGAAGGTGCGGCACGCGGCTCTGGAGCTCTTCGCCGTCCTCGACTACTGCCTGGACACGGGTAAGAATAGAGCTGGGCCATATCAAACCATTAATCACATGTTTACATGATTTATGTGTGTTCTGTGTATATTTATTTTGTATAAATCAATACATACACATACTGCATATATTTAAAAAATATGTCCATGTATTTACATGTATAGTAAATATATATAGAAGTAAATATATTCAAATCGTTTTTATTATATTTATATTTATTATCTAAACAGACCATTTTTATTGCATTACAATAATCTAACCTCGAGGTCATAAACGCATGAACTAACATTTCTGCATTTGAGGTTGAGAGCATAGGACGCAATTTAGATATGTTCTTGAGATGGAAAAACACAGATATTAGTAACATGGCTTTCAAATGAAAGATTGCTATCAAACAGCACACCTAGGTTCCTAACTGATGAAGAAGAACTGACAGAGCAGCCGTCAAGTGTTAGACAGTGTTCTAGATTATTACGTGTATATAAATATTTCATTATTACTGTCTTGTACCCTAAAATAAACATTTACTCAAACTGTCTTTAATGAGATGAAGTGTGGGGGGAAATGGCCAAGAATATTGCTTAAGAAACTCATCATCAACTATTCAGCATCGCCTGTCCTGATTTCTTATCATCGGTATCAGGCAGAGAAAACCCCATTTCATTCGACCTCTAGATGATAGTCCAAAATCTCCAGCGATTAATGGTGCCTGTCGGTGTGTCTCCTGGCTCTAGGTAAGAAGCAGCCGCTCACGAAGGCCGTGGACCGAGTGGAGCTCGCCGGAGACGCCGATGGTCTGATGGCTGCTGTACAGGCTCGGAGAGCGCGGCACATTCTCCCTCGGCTCTCCGCCGACGGCACCGTCGAGTACGCCCTCGTCCTCCCCAGACCAGGACAGAGACGGACGCCTCAGCTGGGCTCCGGGGCCGATCTAGACTGGGTCCTGAACGGAGGCCGGGTTCACAGCTCACGCTCAGACCTGGATCTGACGGATAATGCGCCTCAGCAGAGGAGGATGGTGAGCGCCGGGAAAGGGAAGAACAAACTGCCCTGGGAGAGATCGGCCCTCTCTGTGGAGCTTCAGACCAATGGGGAGTCGCCTGATCAGGTGAGCGATGACATCAGCATCATCACAGACATATTACTGGAGATCTAAAGCGATGAGGGCGTTTTATGTCAGTATCTGCTGCACTGTTACTCATTGATCTACATTAAAAGTAGCAGAATAGCAGTATATAAATAAAATAGAGCTGTTTTTGTCTATATTCTCACTCTAGCAGACTATTTGAGCCACAAGACTGACAAATATTCTACAAAAAACCAAACTCAGACTTTTATTTTTAAATAGAACGCTTTTCAGGGTTAAGTTAATGTTGAATGATAATGTAACTAGTTAGTATTAGTGCACGTGAAGCTCAGCTGCAGTAGTTCAGGAGTGAGTAAAGGACTAACTAGTTCAACTGTGTGTGGAGGTGGTGTGTGTGACCGTCAGAATGGCTCTCATAATGTGTGTGGGTGATCCGACTGTGTTTCCCAGCAGCACTCACACACTGCAAGCCTTCAGCTGACAGACGAACAAACCCCAGCAGTGCCTGTTGAGCTGGTTTTCAAGCTGATGAACTGTTTCAGAGTTCTTCTGTTGAGTGTGTGTATGTGGATCCATGAGATCTCTGTGTGGTTTTGATGCTGAAGACATGATGAATGTGTGTTGCTTTGTCCTAGACTGATAGAAGTTCTGATTATTCCAGCAGGTTAGCAGGGAAGATCCGTCCTCGTCCACGAGGCTCCGTCAGGACACTGGAGTCAGATACAGTAAGAACACTCTTCAGACACAACACAGCAGCTCTGTTACCCAGAGGCCCATCCATTCTTGTGCTGAATTTATTTTATGAAGTGATTGGATTTCTTTCTCAATAACCATAACAATATTATAGTGATAGGAACCTTAAAGTAATCCGCTGAAGCTGAAGGCTCCGATAACTGCACAGTCTTCTGTTCTGGTCCAGGTCCGTCAGAACCCCTGCTGTCTCCGGGCCGGGCTCGCAGGTCTCTGGGTCGACTGCGGCGCAGCGGGAGTTTGGACTCAGATCCAGACATTTTCAAAGCGGCCAACGCCTCGGAGTCTGAAAGAGGTGACGCTTTTTATAAGTGCTTCATTCATTCATTTATTCATTCATTAAAGTATGTTCAGACGACAGATTAATTTTATTAAAGCTTTCTCTTGTTGGTGGCACAGCTTGGGAACCGTAATGATTTAGAACCTGTGTCACTTTAGTATCATTCATTTATCATTAGAGTTTTTATTATTTTCATGTATCTATTGTTTTTATATTATATCTTATTTTCGTTTTAGTATTTATGTTTATATTAGTATTTAGATTTAATTTATTTATTTTAATGTAAAATAAAAAAAAAGTAAATTAGTCATTTTAGTTAGTTGTTCAACATTTAAATATTTTGTTCAGTTTAATAAGGTTTTTATCTAAAATGTGACCCTTGACCACAAGATCAGCCATAAGGTCCATTTTTTTGTCAATTGAGGATTAATAAATCCTCTCTCCACTGAGGTCTGGTTTGTTAGGAGAGAGACACAACTATAGCCCTATACGGACGGGACTAGTTCTACACGGGGTCGTTAGAGGAAGTTTAGTTTCACAGACGTACTTGGTGAATGCAATCCCATCCAAATTTTTCTCTCACGTCCTCCATGTGATAATTCCAGAGCAAATGACCTACTGTTAAAGCTAATCCCGTCCGAATGCGATGTCGGTGATTGCTGGTGATATTTTGTTTTACAACGCGTGTCCTTGTGTGTTTTGGCCAGCACGATATGCCGTAAATGCTCTTACCGCACGCACGTTTGATATATTTTGATGTAGAAAATAAGAAATAAACTCAAATTAAAGGCAGATTAAGACTACTATTGTAATATCAGTATCGGTTACATATGTTTTAATGATCAAAATTAAACATGGGTTTACTACAAATAAAAAAACATAATAGTTCAAACAAAGTAACCACACATTAACATGTTTTATTTCTGTACTAGACATTTAGCTTCACCATCAGAATGACTATAGCAATGCAGAGCCCCTGCTGCCCAGATGTACAAAACAGACACACGCACCTCTGTAATAAACACGGAGATGTTAGAAAATCACGTCAGGTGATAAGGATTGAAACTCAAACGTAGTTTAGAAAACTAGTCCCGTCCGAATAGGGCTTATTAGACAATCTGAGGGAGCAGAAGAACACAAAATATTGAGAAAATCACTTCAGGTTGTTCAAAGTAACTTCACTAATCCGTTATCAGTTTTGATATTTACAGTAAAATACTTACAAAATATCTTCATGGAGCATGATTTTTACTTCATATCCTCTCTAGGCTAGCTCTAGGCTCACATATATATATTCTTTATTTCAGTGGTTTTAGTGGATGGTAACTCTTATGAGGTGTGATATTAAGTCATTGTTTTTGTTTTGAGTGTGAATGTCTTTCACAGGTTTGCCCAAGACGAGTCGTTTTCTGTCGGGCAGCGTTGAGCGAACCTTCTCCCTCCCGACTAACTCCACACCTCCAGGCCCATTTCTGCTGCCCTCGTACCCGCTGACCGCACTAACAGGGAGTCTGCTGACCCCGACCTTACCGCGCAGAAACCACGCTGACCCCTCACTGTCCATGTCCAACACGTGGCCCAACAAACGTGACAGCAGCCCTCATCGACGGAGCGACGGCTCTGGTCAGGACACACGCTTCTGTCTACATACTCTTTAGAGCTGATAGAAACTAATCTAACCACAGAGCAAACTGTTTCAGGTCAGGTGAAGAAATACGACAGCAATCAAACACTTCAGTAATTGTGTTATATTTGGGGCTGTTGATTTTTGGTGTGATTCTTTTTTTTAAAAAATAACACGTTAGAATGATTAAGGTGTTTAATGCATTTCCCCAATATCTGCGTGATGGCAAATATGATGAAGCGGTTCAATTAATATTAATGTTATGTTCATTTTTAAACACAGTATTGTAAATATTGTCCATTTTGCGAACAACATTAATTTTAAACAAAGTCACAGCTGAACAGCTGAGCGCCTGTGACACACAGCAGTGATTCATTATGAACGATTCAGTGAGTCGTTTGATTAATTTCTGAAATCAGTCAGCCATTAGAAATAATTGGTTTAATGGCCTTTTTGGTGCCATTTAGAGTATAATTTAATTTTTTTTAAATAATTTAGTATTTCAGTATTCACTTTTTAAAATGAAGCATGAATACCCATCTATTATCATCACAGGATTTATGAATATGATACGTTTTTATAAAGCTACTTATTTGTAATGTGTGTAATACATGATTTCATGTGTCAGTCATTAGTTTATTATCTGCTCACTATGTCCACTGAAGTTAAAATGAAATTATTGAAATGATGCATTTCTCATGTTATTTCTTCACATGCTGTTCATTAACGAGCATCTCTGATGATGTCACAGGTGAGGTGAGCTCCAGAAAGCCTCCTCGTTCTGTCCGGTGCTCATCTGTCCGTCAGAGCCCAAACACTAGCAGACACCGCGACAGAAACCTGCACCTGGATCTGTCTGTCAGCAGCGGAGCGGGAGACCCAGAGGACGAGCCGCTGGACCGCGAGGAGGTGTGTGTGTGTATGTGTGTGTGTGCACTAACTCCAGCAAGCTCTGAGGTGTGTGTTGCTCTTTTCAGATGCTAAACTCCTTGCGCTCGTTGAGGAACAGCGCTGCTAAGAAACGAGCTAAAGTCAGCGCGAGCAGCTCTGAGCCGGACCCCGACAGTCCAGACTCTGCGGTGAAGCTGGAGCTGGTTCCTGACTCTCCAGAGCAGACGTCTCCATCCGTCACCAGCCCTCTGAGCGAGAGTGGCCTGAGCAGCCTGTACTCGCCCCCGTCACCCAGCGGCACCAAGAGCAGGTTAATTACCCGGCTCCAGACCACTCACACAAACCTACAGGCTGGTGATGTACCTGGAGACATGATAAACTGAAACAGACTTAGGATTATTGTGTGTGTGTGTGTGCTAACAGACACTGTATAGCAGTTTTAATTCTCACTACTGTTTTATTTGATGACTCTAGCCCTGTGAGCTCTGCTGTGAATCCTCAAAAATCTTCAGTCACAGCAGACGTCAGCACTCAAGGTGTGTATGAGAAGCACATGAGCACAGCAGTGTGTCTGTGTGTGTGTGTGCTGTCAAATAGTGTGTGTCACATGTCATCTGTGTGTGTAACAGGTGTGACGCAGCAGAAGAGTCTGTCTGATGGGAATGTGAGTGTGATCGGTCAGAGACTCATTTACTCAAACAGATCATTAGATCCAGATGAGGAGAAGCCCAGCGACATGACATCATTATCTTCATCACCGCAGATCAGAGCTGCTGGACGTGAGCCGCTCCGCGCTCTCAGACCCGCTAAAGGTGAATTCAGTAAACATGAACTGTTACATAAAAAAAAATATTATAACAATATAAAGCAGCTGTGTTGAAGTGTGATGTATTTCTGTGATGTTTCTCTCAGGTTCTCAGCAGCGGGTGTCCAAGTCGTGTGCTCGGGATATGTCGGAGGGCGTGATCGGACGAGGTCAGTAGGAGAACGCTGCTGTTTTTCTGACCGCTGATCTAAAGCTCAGCCGCTCTCATCTCTCGTCCGTCGTCTTCTCTCATGCCTGCAGGAGTGTTCGGTTCGGTTGTGCTGCCCAGTCGTCTCAGTGTGGCGTCTTCTCCAGAGCAGGACCTGGCTGGTAAAAGTGGGCGTGATCCACCTCCGGCCGTGTACGGACACGCCTTCAGCGGCCCTCTCACAGAGTCTGACGCCAGTCCAGAACCGGATGAGCTGCCTCTCACTCAGGTGCGTCTCAAACAGCCCACAGCGTCCACTTCCAGAATAAACATCTATGATAAACTTGGCTGTAATCTGTGTGTGTTACAGGAGAGAGTCAGACTCTCCAGGATGGCCAGCGACAAGATGAATCAGCGGCGTCTCGAGCAGCAGGACACACCCCCGGCTCAGGGACCAATGAGACGCCGTGCACCTATCGGGGATGTGAAAGGTGAGAGGTCAACATCAGTGATGGCCGTGGCTCACCTTTCATCTCTGTCCTCACCGGTTCTGTGTTTGCTTCCAGACGTGAGTCTGAACGGATGTGAGTCGCTCTCTGATGAATCTCCCGCCAGTCCGAACGGAGCACGGAATCCATCCCATCAGCCCGCCCCCCCGACCAGCCCACCCAATAGGAACGCAGCACCACGATTAAGACGAGTGTCTAGTCTGAACCGAATCAAACCGACTATGTCTCACACCTCCGGTGAGAGAAAATGTATACCTCACGCACTGTATGTGCAGCTACTATAAACTCAGACTTTACAGTACTGGTCAAGAGTTGGGGTCTGTCAGATTCATATATGTTTATATATAAATACCATTTTTATTCAGCAAGGAAAGTCTGTCTCTCAGGTTAGTCTCGGAGTGTGTGATTGTGATGAAGTTCATGTTTGTCCATCAGATGAGCTGATTACTGGGAGTCCGAAGAAAGAGGGTCAGGATCAGTTGGACCTGCATCCGTTCTCTAAACCGGAGCTGGCGCTGACGCAGAGCTTCAGACTGATCGCCTCAGACGACTGGTGAGTGTGTGTTCAGGATCATCTCCAGGGTTGGGTATCCAAAACCAGTTCTAGAACCACTTCCAAATGTCCAAGAACCGTGTGTTTGATAAGACGCATGCATTTTGATTCTGCTTGTGTCTGTTCTTGAACCGATGAGAATCTGAAGTGCTTAAATTGAAGTGATACCCAACCCTGTCCATCACACACAAATAGAGATCGTCAGATGCTCCTGTGAAGTCGTTAGCGTGAACATGTTCTGTTCGTGAAGGGAGAAGAAGATCGAGGGGATGAACTTCCTGCGCAGCTTGGCTCAGTATCATCCAGATGTTCTCATGAGCAGGGTTCATGACGTGTGTCTCGCTCTTGTTCAGGAGGTCAGTCACTTCTGCAGCTCACGCTCACAAACAAGTCATTTCAACATCACTCACATCCACTACATACAGTTTCAGAGCAGCTTCTAGAGGCTGAAAGAGATCGGTCCACTGCTAGTCGAGATACCTCGTCCCATCACGCAAACTCACAGCCACCGTTCTTCTGGATGGAGTCTGGCTCAGTTTGTTCTGTTTCTTCATGTGACTCCAGACAGACTGGATGATGATCAGATCAGATCTCTTTGTGGAGATCATCTCACTGCATTATTACACTTAATGACTATGGAAATGGAAACTGTTTTTGTTGCTGAAAATACAGACTTTTGCACAGTACTGGATATAGTTTTTATTTGTGCTCATTTTGGCATTTCTGTCCTGCTGTTTTTTATGTGTCATAAAAATATGTGGATGTAAATGGTTAATGTTGCAGAATTCATTAATTGTGAAGCTAAAGCAGCTCTAGATAAGGCAGTATACGATGGTCCCGGTCTTTTCTCTGCTGAAGGTTCGTAACCTGCGCTCCGGCGTGTCTCGGGTGGCTGTGGTGACGCTGGGAGAGATGTTCGCGACGCTGCAGAAGGGAATGGATCAGGAGCTGGACGGGACAGTCAGAGCTCTGCTGCATAAAGCGGGAGAATCCAACGCCTTCATCAGACTGGATGTGGAGCGAGCGCTGGACAGCATGGTGCAGAACTGTACCGTCACACGCAGCATGAGCACCCTGCTGGCCGGAGGACTCAGGTCAGACACACACACACGTCTTCTGTCTCTGATTGATAGTTAAGAGTGTTTTATCCAGTCAAAGCTCTTTTAGTGTAATTCTACTCGGATCTGGACTGATTTTGATGAAGTAAGCGTCAGAATAACTTTGGGTCATGTCTCCAGTTAAACTCTTTCTGGACTGAAGCAGCTCAGCTTTACTTGATTCTCCATCACTGAGTTTCTAGAAGAAGGATCCTTACTTTCACTGTTCCTCAGCGGAGCAATGATCTTCACAAGCCTCCGAAACCTTTATTTCTTCAGCTCTCCATCAGTATTGCTTTATATGTTTGGATCATTAAATATTTTTGATTTTAATAGTTTTGGTTGTGATGTAAACGCATCTTAATTCCAGGATTTGTAGATGTATTTACTGGAAGACAAGACAAACATACTAAGGTAGAAGATGATGTTTGCAGTGTGCTGTTATATACAGTATAAGATAAGATCTCATTATAAGCATCATCATTTCATGATGTTAAATTCAGCGTCTGCAGCAAGCTGTATTTCTTTGAATGAAGCTGAGCTCTATTATTCTCACTCTGTCAGACTGTATGAGCCGTAAATATGATACTCCTTTAGTATCATATTACTATATGGTATTTCTCTGGCTCCTGTTGGAGATGTTGTTTTGTGTGTTTGGTTCTCAGTCATCTGAACTCAGTAGTGCGTAAGTGTGCTGCTCATCATCTGAGTGCTCTGGTGGAGCGGGCCGGAGCCGCCCGTCTGCTGTCCGGGGCTAAAGATCTGACCGACCGCATCCTGCCGGCCGTCTGTAAGCTGGTGCAGGACTCGTCGCAGGAGGCCAGGTGAGCGGCGCAGAGGTCAAAGGTCACGGCTCTCTCTCCTCTGCGCTTCACGCGCTCATTGCTGTCTCTCTCAGGTACTATGGGCGACGGATGCTGCTGTTTCTGTCCTCTCACCGTGACTTTGATAAGATGTTGGAGAAGTTTGTCCCTGCGAAAGACCTGCCGAGCATCAGAGACACGGTCTTCACTCTCAAAACCAAGGTGTGCTCAAAACCCGTACATGTGCAGTACCGCTGAAAATACTGGTCTTAGTATGACTTTCATCATTCCTCCAGTCTTCAGTGTCACATGATCTGCAGAAATCATAATAATATACTGATTTACTGCTCAACACACACTTCTGATTATTATTCATGTTAAAAACAGTTGTGCTGCTCAATATTTATGTGAAAACTGATGCATTTTATTTTTCATGATTCACAGAAGGGTGTAATTGTGGGCGTGTCTAAGGCTGAGAGTGTCTTCTACCAGTGTTCAGAGTTAACCTCTCCTGTGTGTGTGTGTGTGTGTGTGTGCGTCAGGGTCTGGGCGAGATGCCCCAGGATGCTCCATCGGCCCGGGGCCGGCGCTCTCTCCTGGGGAGCGGTGTGGTCCGGACCTCGTCCCTCACTCGAGAGCCTCTGAGCGGCAGCAGGGATTGTGGGCAGGCGGTCAGTAAAGCGTCCGTGCACAGCCTGGCTGACCGCAGCGAGTACGTCAAACAGATGAAGACGCTGCTCAACTCCAAAGACTTCAGGGAGAGGATGAAGGCCATCGATCAGCTGGTGTGTGACTGCGAGGAGAACCCGGCTCTGGTCATCAGCAGTCTGTTCCCGGTAACTAAACCTGAACTCAAATCAGGCATTTCAGTTAATAACTGATCATTCATAATCGTCCTAATTATTCATTCAAAGTGTTGTTAATAAGCTGCAGGGCAACATTTCTCATTTACATTTAGTTTCGTTTGATGTACTAAAATAACTTAAATGTAAATAATAATTAATAAACATTAAGACATATTTTAAAAATGGCAAAAAACATTATAATGAAAATAAAAATAGAAAATTAAGAACTATATAATAATAAGAAAAAAATAATAAGAATATATTTATGTTAGTGATTCAAAAATATTAATTAATTATAACTTTAATTTAAATTATAAGTCCAAATATTACATGTTACATACTTTATAATTTATATAATCTTGATTTTTTTTTTCTTGAGTGCTAGATGCTTTTAGTTATTTGATTATTTTATCATCATTGCGATAAAATAGTTTTTATTAATATTTTGAATTAATTTATATTTTTATATTTTCTGTTTTAATTTTATTATTTAAGTTTAAGTCATTAAGTTTAGTTGTTGTGTGTTTTTGCCATTTTTATTAGATTTTTATTATTACTTTGTATTTAAAATATTGCATTGGCAACCCAAAAATATAATAATAATAATAATAATAATTAATAGTTAATTAATAATTTGTGTTTTTAATAATTATTTTAATATTTTTTTATTTTTTAAGTGATTTTAATGCATCAAGTCGACTGAATGTTGCCTTGGCAACCACATAAATATGTGTGTGTGTGAGTTTCGGTCATTTTGGTTCTTAATTAATTAATTTATTATCAAATCAAAAAATAGTTCCGTTAATGATTATTTTATGTCAAAAATAAAAAGTTCTACTAGTTCTAAACTAGTTTTTAGTTCTCTATAATAACCCTGCTTTGACTGTCTGGAGATAGTAATGTCTCTGAAGACGAGGATGATGATGCTGACTCTCTTCTGCAGGTGTTTGACGCTCTGAAGGTTCGTCTGCAGGAGTCTAACAGTAAGGTGAACCTGCGGGCCCTGGAGGCCCTTCAGAGCATCGTGGCTCTGCTCAGAGACGCTCTGGCTCCGGTGCTGAACCTCCTGATCCCCGCCGTCGTGGACACTCACCTGAACTCTAAGAACAGCAGCATCTCCTCGGCGGCGCAGGGGGCCGTTCAGGCTCTGATGAACAACGTCGGTGCGTCTTGTTTGGGTTCTGATCTGATCTGATCTGAGCTGATCTTCAGTGTGTTTGACTCTGACTCTGTGTTTCAGACAACAGCCTCCTGCTGCAGCCCTTCTGCTCTAAAGCCCAGTATCTGAGCGGGAGAGCCAAGCTGGAGCTCATCCAGAGAGTTGCAGGTCTGAAAAACACCTTTGCTCTCATAAGCTCAGACTTTGTCTGTTCTGTTTTTATTTGTATTTAATATAATATTTTCAGTCTCTGTGGCTGGTCTTAGAAAGCTGTTGAATGTGTCCTGATGTGTTGTTTCTCAGAGCTGGTGACGGAGCTGTACCCGCGCAAGCCTCAGCTGGTGGAGCAGAAGGTCCTCCCGCTCTTCTGGACCCTGCTCAGCTCATCCGGTAACGGAGGAATCGTCCGGCCGGCCGCTGCCAAGCTGGCCGAAGCTCTGCACGCTCACATGGGCCGGACGCTGCTGGAGAACGCTGCCGCATCGCAGCCCGCAAGCATACAGAGTGACCTGAACGAGCTCCTGAGAGCCGCCCCATCCTCCTGGACACAGACCCACAGTGCCTGACTGACCTCTGACACACACACACACACGTCAATAAACACTCTCAGTCTGACGCTGGAGATCCACACTGACCTTACATGCACTATCACTCCCATCTTGTTTTGTACCGTGTGCTCTGATCATTTCTACCAGACAGGAGTGTGTGTGTGTGTGTGTGTGTGTGTGTGCAGATTTACACCAGACTTTTGTACTGTATAATAGCGCAGTATTAGCTGTATGGATGCTGTGTGTCGCTGCTGTACTGTACATATATGAAGAGTTTGTTTGCAAAAACAGGTCGTTTTTTTACATATTCAAAAATCATGTTTATTATGTTATCACGGTTTTGTGTTTTTTTAACATAATCTAAATAACCCAGCTGCAGTTTGATTGAGATTAATTGGAAAGCACAATGAAAAAACATGATTTTTGAGAACTGTTAAAAAAGCAGTGATCTGTTCTTCATACATAGATATATATATTAGTGCTGTCAAATGATTAATCACATCCAAAATAGTTTGTTTACAGAAGATGTGTGTACTTTGTATAATTATGTATATATAAATACAAACACATGCATATATATAGATTTTAGAGTAATATGCTGTTTATTTATTAAATATATTTCTTTTTTGATACAAGTTAAATAAATATAACTATTTAAATATTTTGAAAAATATATGTACACGCATGAGGGTGTATTTATATATATATATATATATAATAAACATACACAGAAATATATATGATTATTAATTTGACAGCACTAATAGATTGCGAGGATTGACTTCATTACGGGCTGTTTTAAGTGCGACTCGTTCTAGGTTATTTGCATGAAAAAAAGAATTGTTGAGTTTTTAAAAACTAAAGAGGAAGCTGCTCGTATTGAGCAGGAAGTCCGCTCTGGATGTGTTTCAGTGAATGTGAAGCTTTAAAGCAGAATAACAAGGTGAGCTCGTGTCCAGATGTAGTTCTCAGTTTAGTGCCAGTCATTCCAGAACAGCCTTGATGAGATTTCACATTAAATTATATCAGAGAGATTTATCTATATAATAAAGTGTCTTATTTCTGTAAACCTGTGTTCTGTGATCCAATCTTCATCAGTTTTCCTCTTAGATCTTCAGTTGATGTGAAAGAGTAATTCACTTTTACTGACTGACGGTCGTTTATTGCTTCTGGTGGTGTTTTCACATAATTTTTACACACATGATGAGCTTAATCATTACAAAATAGTTTATATATTTTAACTAGTAATTTCACATTTTTGCGACAAACTAAATTCAGCAATTCATTTTTTTTGTTATAAATTACTTGTTAGAGACAGAATCTACAGACATACTGTTCTTTTATTTATTTTTAACGTACACTAAAAATCATAAACATAAAAACCATGCGGACTCTTAAATAAGACGGTCCCCTTGTGTTGTGAGGGCCCCAGATATATGTATATTTTAAGGAATAAAGACCTTTTTATACAGTGAAAAACAAAAACTATTGTAAATATGTGAAATATTAACTGAAAATAATCTGATTATATACAATAATATAATGATTCAGCACAACTTTTTAGTTATACCGGGAATGTTAAGAAAATTATATTTTAAGTGTTATTTTCATTATGTAAAAATATTAATAATATAATAATAGCATAAATAAAGGAGCATAAACTTAAATGCTGGCTGTAAAAAAGGTTGTTATAGTTTTTGACCAGAAACTCAAAGTCTTTAGATTTGTTTTACTTTGTTTAAATTTTTATGATTTAATTTTTGATTTTGATTTTTATTATTATGGACCAGTATTTTTCACAGAAGTTTCCTCTTATTTCAGTTTAAAAACACGTAATGCCACGGAAACGCGCTTTCCCCGTCTGCGCATGCGCGCGCACGCACGTTCAGTGACGTCAGCCGTACGCGCCACATTCGAGCCGCCGTTCGCTGTCTCTGCCGTGTTTACGTGTGTACAGAATATTAAAATCCGCTAATGTTTCGGTTATGACCGTTAATAGACACGCAGAGCGTCAGCGCGTCTGAGGGCGGCGCGGGTTGTTCGTTCTAACGGGATTTAGCCGCGTTTGTGTGTTAACTTCACCGAAGATGAAGCTGAGGTGATTCTGCGATGAGCGCCAACCAGAGAACCTTATTCCAGTCCTGGGGCCAGAAAACCAGCGCCAAACCAGGCCTGCCTTCCAGAAAACCAGGTTAACTTCTCCTCACACACACCCTGAGGAAACTGAGACCTGCTTCGAGAGACTCACGGAGATGTTCATTTCATTTAGTTTATAAAAGTTAACGTTAATTTATGAAGAACATCGGTTCATGACATCATTTCATGATCCACGCATCTTCGTTTTAAAGCATTTTTACACAAGTGCCTGAAGCTTTTAACAGTTCTGGAGCTCTGCAGGTATCTTTCTCGAAGCGTCCTGGAGACGCAGTTCTTCTGGATTGAGTCTGTCTCAGTTTTTTTTCTGTTTCCTCATGACCGATGATGATCAGATTAGACATAACTCTCACTGGATTCTTACAATTAATGGCTAAAACTGATTTTTCTTACTGAAACACTACAGCAGAAGATGGAGATAACTCACTAATAGCCGTTCTTAGCTTGCAGAAATACTAGTGTTCTAGTCATTTAGTCCAGTACTGTATGTTACACGTTATCTCTGTGTTTGTAACCTAACCTTCTCTCTGTAACGCTCTCAGATTCTGCAGCGGCTCCCAATGAAGACGAGGATGAAGATGATGATGATGTGATGCTGGTGGCGGTGTACGAGGCCGAGCGCTCGCTGCAGGAAGCTCCGGAGCCGGGCTTCGACCCCTCGGCAGGCCGGGTCTGGATCTACCCGGTGAATTACCCACTCCGGGAGTACCAGCTGCGGATCTCAGAGGCGGCTCTGCTGAAGAACACGCTGGTCTGTCTCCCCACCGGCTTGGGCAAGACCTTCATCGCCTCCGTGCTCATGTACAACTTCTACCGCTGGTTCCCTGCCGGCAAGATCGTCTTCATGGCTCCCACCAAACCTCTGGTGGCCCAGCAGATCCAGGCCTGCCACGGGGTCATGGGCATCCCACAGGAACACATGGCTGAGCTCACAGGTCACTGACCCCTCAGAAGGTCATCGAGACCCAGCCCCGGTCAGACTGTAGTGCAGTTACTGAAGGAAGTCTTATTGAACATTGTAGTAAATAGGGGCTGCTCAGGTTATCAACATAATACCTTTATAATTAGATGTAAAGTAGTGATAATATTTAAAAATGTCAATAAAAACTTACTAGTTAAGGCATAATATAACATAATAAGGGTCAATTTTTTGAAATAGAGATTTATGCATCATCATTAAATCCACTTTCCATTGATGTATGGTTTGTGAGGATAGAACAATATTTGGAAAAAATCTAAATATTGAAAAAATCACATTTTAAAGTTGTCGAAACGAAGTTCTTAGCAATGCATATTACTAGTCAAAAATTAAATGTTGGTATGTTCACAGTAGGGAATCTACAAAATATCTTCATATTGAACATAATCTTTACTTTTCGGCATTAAAAGAAAAATGGATTATTTTGACCTCTGCTCCAGGGTTATATATTAGCTATCAGATGTTTTAATGACAAAAACAATAGTTCAACATAGTCATTTATTACACACGCACACACACACACACACACACACACACACATATATATATATACTCAATTTAAAACCAGGGTTTTTTTGGTTATAAATGCTATTAAAACCAAAATTTATCTTATAACACTGTTTTCTGAAATAACAAATAAATAATATATAAAAATAATAACGTTTTTTTAAATAATATAAAACCACCATCAAAGTAAAGACGCAATGTTGATTGATTCAGAGATTTTTCAAGTGCATCACAATTCTTTCTGCAGTGGATTCTGAGCTCAGTTCTGAACAGCAGGGGGTGCTGTACTCTGCTCGTTTTTAATCTTTACACACTCTGAACCTAAAAGAGTCATAAGATTGGAAAAGGTTGAAGTGAATCACACGAGTGTTTACATTAATCTGTGTCACGAAAGCATTCTGAGCCGAGGTGAAATACAGACTCAAGTGCTCTTCAGCACTCTTCTTCATCAGCATCTGAGTGTGTGATTAAAACTAGAGTAGAGCGCCATCTGCTGTTAAAATATAACCTCAGAGTCGACTGCAGAGAGAATCCCCACACCTTCTGGAGATCTGATTGTGTGTGTGTGTTTTTATGGTCGAGGTGTGTGTTTGCTGCAGGCTCGACGGCGGCGCAGCAGCGGAGGGAGCTCTGGAGATCCAAGCGTGTCTTCTTCTTGACTCCTCAGGTGATGGTGAATGACCTGAGCCGTGACACCTGTCCAGCCGCTCACGTCAGGTGTGTGGTGATCGACGAGGCCCACAAGGCCACAGGGAACCACGCCTACTGTCAGGTACCGGTGCACCAGCTTTATTAAGAGACAGCTCGGTGCGTGATGGGAGGTCAGTTTCTTATCCCCTATATTGTTCTGCAGGTGATTCGTGAGCTGAGCAACCAAACACAGCAGTTCCGCGTTCTAGCACTCAGCGCCACACCTGGAGGCGACGTCAAGGTGAAGTCTGCATTAGTGTCTCAGTGATGGATGTGAATGGGTGCCGTCAGAATGAGAGTCTGATAAAAACATAACGATAATCACAAAATCAGATTGACTGGAGTGTTGTGAATTATTGTGATGTTAATGGGATGGCACCCATTCACTTCAGTGGTGAGACGTCCATCAAATCAGTCTCATCTGTTTGGTGTGTGTGTTTCAGGCAGTGCAGCAGGTGATCTCTAACCTGCTGATCTCTCACATCGAGCTGCGGTCAGAGGACAGTCCAGACGTCCAGACACATGTCCATCAGCGCAGCCTGGAGAAGGTGGTGGTTCCTCCGGGAGAGACGCTCTCTCAGTATCAGACGCGATACCTGCAGGTACGTCTCACGGTGATCTGATGTCCTCCAGCGAGACTCTGAGAGTCTGAAGGTGTGTTTGAGTCGGGAGTGTATCAGAGACTGGGTGTGTCGGCTGTGTTTGTGACCTCATCCATAGCAACAAGACTTCTCTCTGTTCATCAGTGCAAGTGTGTCTGTGCAGCTTTGTGAACAGGCTTTAAGAGAAAACTCTTAGGAGAGCTCTTAGTCGTGAGATGGTTTTGGGAATGCATGCACTGTCATGATTTCTTCCGCCCTTGTTGTTGTGTTGAGTGTTCTGTTGATAAGTTAGTATGAGCTATGACGGAGCTATGTGTCTGTGATCTGTTTGTGTTTGTTGGGGTTGTGGCCCTCTGCTGGTGTGAGATCATCATCACGCGCCGCTGGACTGCTGTCTGACTGTGTTTAGATTTCTCGCTCATGTCTGCATTGCTTTATTCCTGCTGAGCAGGACTCCACGTGAAGGTTTGCGGGGTTTATTCACATCTCACCGGAGCGCTGGAATGTTTGGTTCCGTGAGACAGGAAGCAGTCTCTTCACATGATCTGGTCTCATTCAGAAAGCTCTGCTTCATTAAGTTTTTTTGACGGCTGAGACTTGAGTATTATATTTATCTACAAAATGTTATCATGTTTATAATGGGATTTTAAGTTAAAATTTCAGCTCCAGAAATGATAAATCATTAAAAAAATTAATCCTCCACACATCCAGAATTCAACAGAAATTAGATATGATAGATTTTAAATAAATATGAATATTTAAAATACTACGTTATATATTATGCTGTGAAATTATTGTGATTAATAGCATAATTTTTACATGTGTGCAGATATAAATATACACATGCATGTAAATAAGAAAAACGTTAAATATATATATATTTATTTAAATCGTTTCAAAATATATGCTGTATGTCTGTATTAGTATAAACATAAATCCACAGTGCACATTATGTAAACGGTGCAATTAATCATTTGACAGCACTATACACACACACAT
>JAUMHQ010000078.1:3226180-3242142 GCA_032361165.1 Enteromius paludinosus
TTATGTCCATGTACTGAACTGTTATTATTCAACCATGCCAAGCTACATTCAGTTTTCCATTCTATGGCACCTTTAAGCTGTTTATTTAGTTGTTGTGAAATGGCTTAAATGTGATGGAGATTTGCTGTTAGTTGTATTTTATTTTGCTAATTTGATTCACTGTGTTCCCTTCATTTTAGTCTTTCCTTGGTCTTTAAAGTCTTCTGTTCTCATTGGTCAGCATCTGTGGTTCCAGAGCAGAAATCTGCACCACATCGACGGGACGATTCAGAATTCTTACGAATCCGTTTATTTCTGAGGTGGGGATGGTCCTGGAGTCTGAGAGTTGGCTGAGATGTGCGTGTTTGACGTCAGCGGTCGGCTGGAGGCTGATAATCACAGTCGGCTCTAGACATGCGCTCTTATGCAACGCTTCTCAGAACACTTACGTAAGAGCTGAAGTGGGTCAGGCTGAGTGACCTACATGTCTGCGAGACGCTGGACACGCCATGCTTCAGCTGATGCCTGATGGGGCTCAGATATTGATCCGCAGGAATCAGATCATACGCTGCGCTGGATTAGGCTCCTTTTTCTTATTAATACTGCCTTCTAAACGGGCCATGTGCTTTTAACGATGATTAATGGCTTCCATCGTTTTACAATGGAGGATACTTTGATAACACAAAGCATCTTTTCTCCTCGGCCTGATTCCTGTCTCACATGATGTGTCACATGATGAGCTTACTGTGACGTTTATATCTTGAATGTTAGGGTTTGTGGTGTTGATGTTTGTCAGCAGGGGCTGTGTGTGTGTGTGTGTGTGTGTGTGTGTGTGTTTTGTGTGTACTTGTATGTGTTTTTTAATTGAATATATGCACACTTCATAATTTTGTAAAATAATAATTTTATTTGTGTGTATTTTTGTATATTTAGTTATTTTATTTATTATATGTGTGTGTGTGTGTGTTGTAGATTTACATTTTTTAAATATATATATATTTAATTACATACTACATTTTACGTGTGTGTGTGTAAATGAATGAATATATAAAAATATATTTTTGTTTAATTTATTGTTATAAATAATATAATTAGTATAATTAAGTTTACTTATTTAAATGTTATACTTATTTAAATGTTTTTAAATCTGTTATTTGTATATAGATAAGAGATATGCTCATCAGTAGATGTATTTTATGTGTTATTATATGCACATACATATATATATGAAAATACTTTTTGTTTTTAATATAACTAATTCAAATGTTTACACACACATTTGTTTAAATTCACAAAGGTATTATTTAATGACTGTAGATGTTATATTAAATATAAATATATGCGTGCACTGCTGCAGTGTGTGATGAGGTCTCATTGATCTCTTCTCCTCACAGGAACACTGTAGTCTGGAGTCTGAGCTCATGATGCAGGAGGAAGATCTTATTGATGGAGGAACCACAAAACCAGACGCTGACATAATCACTCGACAGAAGAAGACCAAACCAAACACGGCTGATGGTGAGAGGGGGCTCACAGACGAAACCTGTGATGATCATACACGAGAGAACAACAGAGGATCTTCAGAGAAGCGTCCTGTCACAGAAGAACGCTTGAGTCTGAGCATCGAGGACGAGGTGGACCTGATCGATCTGTTAGAAGATCCCTGCCTTCAGAGCCCAGATCTTCAGCACATGTTCTATCAGCCTAAGCTCGCTCAGAACATCAGTCCGTCACACTGCCGTCTCAATCCGGCAACCGCAGCTTTTCAGACCATCCTCTCCAACGTCAGAGAGCTCCTGTCCAGATCTCCACCCAAGAACCTCGAGTTTAATCTCCCAGAGATCGACACAAGCCTCGACGACCTGCCGAAAGAGTCGTTTGATGAACAGTTTCACGTGACGTTCAGCTTGATCGCTGACGAGCCTTCAGTTAACGAAGATCCTGATCAGAAACCAGCAGCTGTTTCTCCAGACTGGGACCAGCTTTTTGATGAAGAACGGGACAAAGCTGAAGACCAGGCAAGCTTGAACGAGAGCATCGATCTGTTCGGAGACGATGAAGCCTTCCTCCAGATCAGCGTTCCTGACGTCCAGACGCCTGACGGAAGCACAGGACCTGCAGGAAACCCTCCTGCTGACGGAAGCAGAGGATCAGAGCAGGGCTTCAGCTGCTCACAGGACTTCTTCTCTGTCAACTTTGAGCTGGGCTTTGACTCTGAGGAGGATGAACCGAAAGATCCAGTAGCAGCAGACTCAAAAACCTCATGTCCAGGGCCTCGTCTGTTCGGAGGAAGCTCAACAGGCTCTGAGGGATCTCCACGGGTCTCCGACCGAACAAGACCCAGTGCTTCCACTCCCAGCCATGTGTTCCTGTCTCTGCTGGGCTCCAGAGCAGAAGATCAGTGTCCATCAGCCCTCAGATCCTCACAGAGAAGACAAATGCCCTCACAAACAGGTTTACTAGCTTTCCTCCTGCAGATATAACCTCAGTGTTAATACAGACTGTAAACGTGTGTGTGTGTGTGTGTGTTTCAGGTGCGTTAAGCAGTGACAGTGAGACAGACGAGAGGTCTCTGAGGAATCTAATGGTCAAGCCCGTGATTTCTCCAGAGGTCAGATTTGGTTTTAGCATATTTTGGGATATCACATAAAATAAATGTAAAAACGTGAAAGAAAACGTTAAGATGTGCATTGAATCTTAACCTATGCAGAAACAATCAAATGAGGTGGACTTTTTTTATACCTAAATGTGCATGATCTACACACAGTATATATATGTGTGTGTGTGTTCCTGCAGAAGTCAAAGCTCTTCAGTGACGTTGATTCCCCGATCCAGGCCCGTCGGAAGCGAGCGGCTGCGATAAACACGGTAGGGCTGCTGACGGTTCTTCTTCATCCGCTCTGCTTCAGTCATCATCCAGTGATTTACTATCTGTCTGTTCTTCAGTCTGAGGACAGTGATGGAGGTCTGCTGTCAGATGATGACTTTCAGGATGTCTCCGTTCATCAGCCCAGAGCCGTGGAGTCACGTCAGATCAGGAAGCCTCAAGTACCGTCACATGTCCACCAGAAGCAGCGTCATGTGTTTGATTATCGTCTCACGCCTCGCTTCTCGTGTCTTCTAGAAGGTGCGTCGCGAGGGGCGGCAGTTTCTGGACGAGGAGGCTGAGCTCTCTGAAGATGAAGATGTTTCTTCTGATGAAGAGGATGGAGATGAGCAGAATAACTCTCTGCAGGGGTTTGTGGTGAACACCACTCAGTGCTCTCAGGGTCTGAACGGTGAGGTTCACTGCTTCTCCGTCTGATACACTTTTACTCCTCAGAAATGACAGATAATTGATCAAAAGTGACAGTAAAGACATTTCTAATGTTACATTTCAAGTAAATGCTGCTCTCTTATACTTTCTATTCATCTCTGAATCCTGAGAACACAAAAAATATTGAGCAGCACGACAGTTTTCAACAGTGATAATCAGACATTTTTCTTGAGCAGCAAGTCATGTGACACTAACAACTTTGAAAACAGTTCAGTTGTTTGCTAAAACAGATAACTTCTCATATGTTCATCAATGTCTTCCAGTGCTGCCTTGCTGTATTCTCTCGCTGTGATAAAAGCAGATCTCCGATGAAATAAATGGGTTTATGTTGATGTGTGTTCAGAATCTGAGATGCAGGCGTTCTATCTGAAGTCTGTGAGGAGTCCAGCACTGCAGAACCGCCTCAGAATGACCTATAAACATAAACACAACATGGATATCTTCTCACAGGTGAGTCGCTTGAGTTTCAAAACACAAGAAGGTTCAGAGGTCAGCTGTTGAAGACGTCTCGTCTGGTGTTAAAGAAGGATCTCTCTGTCTCAGGTGCCGGAGCAGGACGAGACGTACGGAGAGGACAGCTTCGTGGTTAATGGGAGCGAGGATGAAGAGGGGGACAGCGACGCTGATGAAGAGCCCGTGGAGGTGATCCATGAAGACTCGTACGTGGACGGGAGGAAGCAGTACACCACGCGCCGCAGAGTCCAGATCCGACAGATCCGAGCCGAGAGCAGAGTCCAGTCAGAGAAGAGCGGGAAGAACAAGCGCTCGAGGATCATCCGGCTCCAGGACTCCAGCGAGGAGGAGGAGGAAGAGCAGACAGACTCTGTGTTTAAAGTGCCTCAGCTTCTCCAGAGCGCCTCCGGACCGATGGAGCAAGACGACAGGAAGCGGCAGAGACTCAGCGATCAGGCAGCGCTCTCAGACCAGCTCGACTTCCTCCCGCAGAAACAGGTCAGAATCAACCAATCCGTTTTCATATTTAAACACATTTAACCAGTCAACAGAGAAACATAATTACAGAAAGAGTCAGGTCTGGTCATGTCTGTGCAGTAATGCTTACCTCGGGTCTCTGATGGGTGTTGTTCTGGTCTGCAGGGGACTGCAGCGACTGCGCAGACGCAGCTCCCGCCGGCCGCAGACGCTCCTCTGAGGGTGCTGGTGGACAGCCGCTGCATCAGCGGGGGGTCAGAGGTCGTGTCCCGTCTGCGTCTGCGGCACGGCCTGCAGGTTCACGTCTGCTCTCTGATCAGCTCAGACTTCATCGTGAGCAGCCGTATGGCGGTGGAGCGGCAGAGCGAGTCCGAGCTGGCCAGCGTTCAGAACCGCAGACGTCTGCAGGACCGAGTGCAGCAGCTGCAGACGACCTTCGAGCGCGTGTGTCTGATCCTGGAGAGAGACCGCAGCAGACCCGGTGACAAACACCACACACACACACCCTCACCAGTCTCATCCTCATCTTTATGTCTTTCTGTGTCTTCATCCACAAACCTTAACGATACCCATCCCTAATCCATGCATGTTTTTTTTTTTACCTTAGTTTTATTCAGAAAGTCATGACTTTAGTGACACAAGCAGTTTTTCTCCAAATCGTGTGGTGCTCTTAACAAAACCAGCATTAAGAGATTTTTAACTGCAATACGAGTCCATAACCCATCATCCCTCCTCCAGTGAAAAAGTGTAGTGGTCTGAAGCAGGAGAGAAATCTGCACAGATATGTGGCTGGATTTGAATGCACTTTTTCACTGCAGGAATAGATCATAGACTTTCTTCTAAACACACAGCTTTTGTCTCGACCCAGATGGTTCTGTGTTCCTCCGGACTGTGTGAGACGGTTCTGTGTGTGTTCTCAGGTGAGCCGGGCCGAGTGTTTCAGCGCAGCCGGTGTTTCGACGGGACTTTAGCGGCACTGGTGAAGGCCGGAGTGAGGCTGCTGGTCAGCACCGGTCCAGACGACACCGCAGCTCTACTGACCGAACTCGCTCAGGTGGAGAGCAGGAAAGGTCAGGCCATCGGCGTGCCCCTGGAGGTCAGAGGTCACCGGCAGCAGGCGCTCCAGTTCTACCTGACGCTGCCTCACGTGAGCTACGTCAGTGCTCTGAACATGTGCCATCGCTTCAGCTCCGTCAGTCACATGATCAACAGGTGTGCTTTATTAATGGGAGTCATTAGAGATGGCCAGTCTGTCACTGATCTTTACAGCGCTCTGATTTTTAGGATGACAAAAAGGTTTAAAAGTGACCTTTTCCACCTGTCCTGCTCAGCGGGCTAACAGCACTTGTCAATGTCAAAATTATTGCACTGGCCAATCAAATCGAAGTAGGCGGGGTTTGCTGTTCACAGAAGCAGAGAGCGATTTTCAGCCCTACTCATCCGTTTGAGAGAGCAAGCTACAGAAAGATGCAAATCATTTAAAACCTGTTTTGTGATAGAAATGTTAATGACGGCTGTATCTTATCAGCTTTTCCCTCGCACACGGCTGCTTTCGTAGAGATGGATTGAAGTTGAAGTGGATGAAGCTGTGAGTTTTGCTTCAAATCAGCCATTTTCACCCTCGTTGCTCAGTATTATAGTGTAGCATAAATACAATTATAAAAGGAAAAATTACAATAAGTCAGCATTGGCAGCAAGTTTCTGAATGTTTCCAATCTCTGTGTGTTAATAAAAGCAGCTCATTAATATAGAATAGTGCATAAACTGACTTTTTTAATGCACACTTGCATATGTACACACATATCTGTGTCTCTGGAGCACAGCAGCACCACAGGGATATTTGTAGAAATACACATGGTCAAAATATACATTTTTGTTTCAGGAATGAATGATGCTTTTATAATGCGCTCTTTATACCACAAATCTTTAGGACATTAAGTAAAGATCATGTTCCATGAACATATTTTGTAATTTTCTTGAAGTAAATATATCAAAACTTTATTTCTCATAATATGCATTACTAAAAACTTCATTTGAACAACTTTAAAGCAGATTTTCTCAATATTGAGATGTTTCTGCTCCCTCAGATTCAGATTGTCTAATAGTTGTAGACAGATATTGTCCTCTCATCATCAGTGGAGAGCTTAACGTTGCCTCTTATGGTTGGTTTAGTGCTCCAGGGTCAGATATGAAGTTGTTCAGGTCGATGCTGAAGACACTTGGGTGTTGACGTGGTGTGTGTGTGTGTGTGTGTGTGTGTGTTTTCAGTTCTGTGGAGGAGCTGCAGGCGTCTGCGCAGATGAGCCGCTCTCGAGCCGAGGACGTCTACCGCTGTCTGCGCTACAGTTGTGATAACGCGCTCATGACTAACCAGCTCTAACCTTTACTCAGCACTTTAATGCATTATGAAATCTGGATTTATTTTTATGAATAATCAGGATTATATGGTCTTTTCCGTTAAGGAAAGTTGTGTACATCAGATTATGAATGTTGCCGTTTCGGTAATTCTGAAGTATTTATGTTTACAGGAAACAGAGGCTCTGTGTGAGCAGGAAGTACTCAGAGAAATAAAAGAGCTTCATCTTTTTAATAATCGCTGGTCTCTCTTCTTCTTCAGTGTGTTTGAGGTTTTGAGCCACTAGAGGCCGCTCTTCTCCACCCAGCCTTCGTCACGGCTCTGATCTTCTTCTGTCAGTGATCAGCTGGTAACGGATGGACGCTGGTTTGTTCTTGTCCTGTAGAGTGGTGTATTTGTCTTCAGGCTGGCATACACTACACTATAGACTGAAGCTGACCGATTTCGAAGGAAATTGTGCGTAATAGACAGCCTTTTTTACTCTGATTCCATCCTGTTCGATGATATTAAACATGTTTGGCATTTAGAGTTGATTTTATGCCACATTTCTGATTGGTGATTTGATGTTTTAAAAAGGGCCAGCAGCTACAGCTAAGCTCTCTTCTCCGAAGCGTTATAGATATCAGTGGCACTTTCAAATATTTACTTTGGGCTGTGAGCTTCTCGGTTCATGAACCTCATTTTCACCTTTCAGGCAGTGTTGGTGTTAATTATATTTTACATTTATCGTACAATGGTGTGTTTTTCTCTTTAAATCAGTCACAAAGCTAGCGTGTGTGTGTGTGTGTGTGTGTGTGACTGTAGTGTAGTGTGCTACAGTATGAACAAGCTTTGAGAGACGCATATTCCTGAATGTGTTCATATTTATTGAATGTTGAAGGGAAGGTAGGTGTGTGTGTAAACCGTGTTTCCTTGAGCTTCGTGAGTCAAACACACTAGTCAGGCATCAGTAATCTGTCTATGAAATCCCTCAGAGTATTTACATTCATAAAAATACCGGAGAACAACAACAAATGATGCAAATAAATCATATATACATGAATATGTCAATTACAGGCATCTCAGGAGCTAGTCACGTCTTTAAGGTGCATGTAAAGATTCAATAATTACAAAATGCCTCTATGAATGTAAACGTATGATCATGTGACCATTTCTCAAACAATCTTTCAAGATCATCTGTGGCGGGCTGAGAGTAATCAGGATTATCTTTTATGTTTCAATGGAAAGTCTCAAACAAGATTAACACACTTTCAGAAAAACATTGTACTTCTAGCATTTCAGCAGCTTCTCACTGGAACAGAACTCTTGAAGGACAACATTGTGCTTTAAGAGCACGCTGTAATAAAGTACTAATATTTACATTCATGCTTTTATCTGAGCAACTTGCACTGCATTCAAAATCCCTGTACGCGTTTACATTTCATCAGCTCTTGCTTTTCCTGGGAACTGAAGCCATGACCTTAATGACTTGATATTCAGCTTTCAGGTGTTAGTAAGGTACAGGGTTGTGCCTTTAACAGTTTTGTCCCAGTCAGTGCAATGTTGCATGTTATTTGTGACCGTGTGGGAACGGGATAAATCCCCTGCAGACACAGTTCATCCTGTCATCCCAGATTGTTGAGGAACGTTCTGAAACATGTTTAACAGTTTCTTCCCATAGCTACAAAACATGAGTGTCATCTAAAGTGTTTATTATGGGCTCTGCTGGTCTGTATATAGTATACTTCATTAATGTGTTTAGTTTTAAAAAAGTAAGTGTTTTTCTTATAATGATTGTTTGGGAGGAAAACGCATAATACGTACATGCTTTGCATTCATATTCTGGGGTCACTTGCTCTTGTGTATGTAGTAAGGGTTGCTCCACCCCAGAATGAAAGCTGTGTTATTAATCACTTACCCCAATGTCGTTATAAGCTCATAAAAGCTTCATTCATCTTCAGAACACAATCTTTTAGATGAAAACCAGCTTGTGACTGTCCCATTGACTGCCAAAAGAGTCTGAAAGACATGGTCAGAATAGTCCTCTGCTATCAGTGTTCAACCGTAACAATATGTCTTTCATACTTTGCTGGACTGTTTTATAACTTGACAGGCAAAACCCTGCTGGTTTTCATCTCAAATATGTCGTAATATCTTCTATACGTGTTCTGAAGACAAAGGTTGTGTGGGTTTGGAATGACATGAAGTGATTTAATGACTATTTCATTATGGGGTGCAATAACCTTTGAATGCGTTCAATGCGTTTGGTCTTTTAAACAGTCTTTAAGCCACGTTAAGTGTTTTAGACTGTCCCATCATTGGTACATCACTCTGGTCCTTCAGCAGCTTTTCTACAGATACTGACCTGGGAGTCCTCAAACCCGGAGGAGACTCACTCATCCCAATAATTCATCGGTACGCTCCAGTAAACATTAAGAGGTTCAGATAACACAAGGTCATTGTTCAGCCTGACCTTTTCTCTCTCTATTAGGCAGTCTTGAGCCAGGAAGAGGTTTATCAGGGGACAATATCTGCTTCTCGAAGTCTTTCTTCACGTCTTTGAGTCACAGGCTGCTGTGCTGAAGATTAGACTGCAAGGGTTCGCAGTCCTTCACACGGTCATCATCCTCGCGCATGTACATGAGGAAGAGCGTGACGGTGGTGAACGTTGTGGCGTTGACCGGAAACGCTCTCAAAAGAGTGGATGTCAGGCCTCGAGTGAAGACCCTACATCCTTCTCTCCTCCAGCTCTGACGGACGCAGTCCATGATGCCGTCGTACCTGTTGGCTCCGCCCACTCCGTCTGCCTGGAGACGGGACTTGATGACGTCCACGGGATAGGTGGACAGCCAGGATGCCATTCCCGACAGGCCGCCCGCCAGCAGCAGCTTGGGAATGATGTACCCGTCGTCAGCGTCGCAGCCCAGCGCTCGGGTCAGCGTGTCATAGGCCAGGAAGTAGATTCCGAAGCCCGGCGTCTCGCGGATGACCGTGGTCACCATCCCTCTGTTGATTCCTCTGATACCTTCCTTGCGGTAGATGCGGACCAGGCAGTCCAGAGAGTTCTTGTACATCTTCCTGGAAGCGCTCTTCTCGCCCGTTCCCTGCATCTGCATGCGGGTCTTGGCCAGCTCCATCGGGCAGCAGATCACGCTCTGGATGAGTCCGGCCGAAGCGCCGGCCAGGAACTGGTGCAGAGGAGTGTCCTCACCCAACATACACATGGCGTTCCCCTGCATGCCGAAGACGATGGCGTTGATGAAGGTCAGGCCCATCATGGGCGAACCGATGCCCTTATAGAGGCCGGACATCTGGAGTCAAATGAGAAACAATGACAGCAGCTATATTTACATTCACACAGTTTAGGTGCATTTTGGTCAAATGCTGGTTATGTATGTTTTAAAGCTGAGATGCTGGTTTAAAGGAATAGTTCACCCAAAACTGAAAATTCTGTCTAACCAGGCTGTTTTGGCCACCATTCTATTGTGTTTTTTTCCTACTAGGGGTAACAGAGGCCAGCAAGTGCTGTGCAGGTAAACCTGGACACGCAGGAGACCCGTGTTCGAGTCGTGGTGGTGCGGACCCAGGAAGTCAGTGGTGACCCAAAACTGCCTGATTACAAACTTTATCTGAAATATCTTCCTTTTGTGTTCGGAGGTTCAAAGCAATTCATACAGGCTTGGAACTGCTCCAGGGTGAGTATATGATGAGAGAGTTTTCATGTTTGGGTGAACTATTCCTTTAAGTGGTCTGACCACCTACATCTGACCAAACCAGCATCTCAGCTTCAAAACACACCTAGCCAGCACAGGGCAAGATTACATATTTAGTTAATCAGGACGATTTCATACTCTGACTGGATGGAAACTGCTTTATTTGCAAAAATTTCATGTGATATTCTATTTTTGCCTTTTTAGGTAAAATTTTTAACTTTAGATGGAAACATTTCTAGTAGCTATTCTTACTTTCAACTATTTTCATGTGTATTTTGGCATATAGCATAAAAATATGCTGGATGAAAATGGCAAGATGTGCATAATTGTAAAAATGAGCAGAAAGGACTTATGCACTCAACTAACCATGACAGGGTTCATTTGCCAAGGCCCGCCCATGAGACCAAACAACCAATCGCTGTTCTTTTCAATTCAGCGACATGTTTTGTGGCGCCACAATAACAGACCAGTGTGTAAATCTTTAAAGATTTTCTGCTCTGAATTTTAGATATTTTACATACTTTTGAAAATGCAGTGTTTAGTTGATCCTGAAGCGCTGCTTGTCAGAGTTATAAGCACAACGGCTCGGTTCGGCGTCACGGCATCTTTAAAACGTTAAAGAACCCGGCACACTCGTCTCCCAGAAACCCTGTATTATTTCGATGACGACTTCGAAGCTCCTGAAGTGTTACCAGATAAGGTGGCGTATGCATCAGTTGTCTGTCTGAGACTATGAAATGCCTGAACAAAGTCTGCTGTCAAAGTTTTCCTGTATAATTGTGTTCCCAAATAACAGAAAGCAGTGACAGCATCTGCTCATCTGAGATGCAACTCGTTCATCATATATGAACATTATTATATTCCGTGACTTCTCCTAGTGTTAAGTGGCAGTTAAAGTCACATCCTTGGATGTGAAGAGTTAATGTATAGAGAACCCAAAACCCCTCGTCTCTCCACCCCTGGACAAGTATAGATGTTCCTCGTGCTATATTTATCTCCACGAGCTCGTATCAGGTCTCTGGTATCTCCTGGAGTTCATGTCTGTCAAACATCTCAGCGTTACTGGACCTCGAGCATGTGCTTCTGCTCAAATCAGCATCATCTGACAACCGAGCTTCCTAAACGTGCTTTTAAAGTCTTAAATTCTGTGCCTGTGTAAAACACACAAGAGTGCTAACCCAACTTTTCTAATGTTTTTCTAATATTGATTACTAAATTGTGTTCTTTAATCCATGTAACAAAGTCTGTGGTATTATATTGGGTATCCTTGTCCCTATATAAGAGACCAAGAATAGCAGTGTTGTCTGAATCGTACTGTCAATTGTCTCAGGATGTTGACTCCTGTACTCATTAGTGTACAGTGTGAACAACAATGGTGAGCGTACAGACCCCTGGGGCACTCCAGTCCGGGGAGACCTCCATTCAGAGAAAGTCTGACCAATTCTAACTTGCTGGGTCCTACCCATGAGGAATGAATGAAACCATAGGACATCGTATGGATTAACAGCCACCCTATCTATTCTGGAGAGCATAAGGTGTGGATGCACGGTGATTCAAAACAGCTCAGATCAAAAACAACCGAGCGTGAGCATTGGGATCCTCCAGATGTTAAACTTTGAAAGACGTGATGATAATCTGTCATCTTTAATAATACTCACCGACTCCTGCCGGACGATGGACTGGAAGCAGTGATATGTCCCGCGGTATAAAGGCTTGTCCACGCTCTGGACCTGCAGTCTGACCTAGAAAACAGAGTTCCTCCCGTTAAACCTGCTGGGGTCAGGCCACAAGTGATGCTTGAGATGGAAAAACACAGAAGTGAATGAATCTAGAGCTACTGATGTTTGACCGTATTCAGTAAGATTCCAGTCCAATGGAAAGAGAGGAACGGACCCGGTCTTTACTTACGAGGTTAACCCCCGAGCGGCCGGAGTAACAGCCTCGCTCTCATCTACAACAAAGTGACACTTCTGCTGTAAAACACCCTCATGATCAGAACAAAGGCACCAAGACAAGACGTCAGAAATGACAGCTGATTAACACACAACCTCACGGGAGGAGGCCATCAAAAGATCGCTCTGTTTCTTGCCCCTTGCCTTGAAGTGCAGCACACTCTGGGTTTTAGGAACGTGTTAGTTTTACGGCAGAGGCTCACAGAAACTCGCATGCAACTAATAACACAGTACAGTCTGAGCATATCATCTAAAGGCATGCTTCTTGGTCAGAGTTAATGGACATGATTCATGCATTCGATGGCTGCTTCTATCCAAAGTAACTCGCATTGCCTGCAGGTGCAGAAACACCTCCAGCTAAAACAGATTTTAATTGATTACACCAGACAAACATGACTGACTTTCTAAGGTTTGTGCATGTGTTTAGTGTTCCAGATGAGCTTTAGTAGATGCACTCCTAAAAAGAAAGCAGTTTTTGCAGTGATACCATAGAAGTGTTTATGGTTAGCCTTTGAATTAAGATTATTTTTCTTACCACCTTGACAGATATATATGTGATTGGAATTCATTAATTTACTCTCCAAATTTGGATAGCTTTTATTTGAAACTGAGTTTGCAGATATATAGTAATGAAGACAATAATATAAGGAAAAACACTTTATTTTGCAGTGTGAAGAGCCTTTATTTTTAAGAGTGCAGAAGAGTCCTGAAGCTGTCAGAGTGAAGCTCTGCTGCGTTTGATCAGAGCGGACGTACCTTGACCGTATCAAACGGATGTCCGACCAGAACACCAGCTGCACCTGAAACAGGAGTGAGTTCAGACTGTTTTAACAGCGTCATCATGATCAGAGCTGCAAGCGACTGATGCAATGTTCTAGAGATATGAGTTTGAGGTCAGTTCTTCAGCCTTGACCCCGAGCGAGACACCTGCGTCATTCATACATGAGGCAAGAGCTGTTTGACCAATCGACATGAACATCACACAATCCACATCTCACGGACGCCGGGAGAGAGTCTCCATGCTTCTCAAGATCACTGCAAAGCTGATTCTCTCACCTAGTGTTTCTGGTTTTCTAGGATAAATATCTAATCATGCTGGAAGGGAGATGCAGTTTTAGACTGGGCAGCATGAAGGGTTCGCTTAGACTAGGTGCACGAGGATCAGAAGCAGAGTTTATTCAGATGCTCTCACGTTTAAGTATTTAAGGACAGTTGTTGGATCCCAGTCTGGGATATTAGTCAGAAGAGTGGAAATATCTGGTAACTAGCACACAGCTACCAGTATAACTAGTGAGATGTGCTCTACTCCAGCAGCTAAATTAGTTCTCTGTCTTAAATGAAGCATGTCTTACCTCCAATGCATCCTGCAGCAAAGTCCAGAGCCATTCCTCTGATGATGATGATGATGATGATGATGATGATGATGTAGATTAATGGGGAACTCTGATCCTCCAGCAGCAGCAGTGTTTGTGCGGTCAGTCTCTGGGCTCAGTCTGTGCTCGGGAGCAGCTGCTGCTTCTGTGCTGCTATTTTTACTGAATGAAGTTGATATGAAGGGGACAGTCCATCTGTGACCAATAGAAGCTCCAGGATGAAGAAACACCCCCACCATCATCATCGTCACAGCTCATGCCTGCATGTCTGAGCTTACAGACACATTTGAGTTAAAGAAGTCTACATCTGCAGTTTCTGTCTGAGCAAACTCTGCAGTGATTCACTGTAATACAGTGCTGTACAGTAGAATATGAAGCAGGTGCAACTATGTAATGATGACTGGAAAGAGTGATTAAAAATTCTAATCTATTACGGAAAATTAAACAATAATAATTGTTATTAAAAAACGAAAAGATTTAAATTCATAGTTTATTTAAAGAATTTAGTCATTTTAATTTTGATTTTATGATTTACTAAAGTAACTAAAACTGATTAATAACTTGATTTTTAAAATCTACAAAACAATGGCAAAAAAAAACACTGAAACGAACTAAAATTAAATAGAAAGTAGAAAAATCTATAAGCTTCTATAATCTCAGGAATTCTAAACTACGACTTGCAATTGTAGAGCTGTTTTAAGTCTGTTTTAATTCTAAAGCGTTTTTCAATTTAGCTCCTGAAAATATTTTTTTATAATTATTTTTATTATTTTATTATATTGTTTTGTTTCTTTTTTAAATACAATATAGGCCACACTCTTGTGTTCTTTTACTGGTTATTTGTTGAATTGATCCCGTTTCTCGTGTTAAAATACTCCTGGGTTTGCCTTCAAATATAAACAATCTGCGCTGTAGAAATAACTGATAGAAGCTTCCTCTAGTCGGGATCTGATTGGCCGAGCTGTGTTTACAGTAGGCTAGCCGGTGTACGTAATCGCCTGTATTTGTGTAACACGTGACTCTTCAGTGCTCTTCCTCATCCTCATCGTCAGTGGAGTGAGCATGAAGAGCAGCGCCGCCCGGCGGTCACAGCAGGAACACACACACACACACCGTGACACCGGCACCGGAGCTCGAGCTGATCCTGATCTGATCTCTCCCGCACAGAGAGCATCACGGGAGCGAAACATCACCGAGCATCGCCGCTGATTCACGCGTTACCGTCCGAGCCAACGATGACTCGCGACGACTGTTTCTGAAGGAGATCGTGACCTTCAGTTCACACACACACACACACACACACACGGGCTTCTTCATTTCTGTCTTCTTCACAATCATCTTCAGATCGTTTACCGGCGTCTGTCCGTTTAACACCGATCACACGCGTTCGGCGGATCGAACCGGATGATTCAGTTCTTCTGGTTCCGATTCCTCTGTGTGATGGGTTTGGATCATTTCTGACAGTTCGGAATTCAGATCGGTTCCGGTTTTTGATTCATTTCGGATCATTTTTTACAGTTCGAATCGGTTCTGATTCCTCTATCGGGTCGGATCGTTTCTGATGTTCCGGATCGGTTCTGGTCGGGATGCATCTGGCGGATTTCGTGGCCGGTTCTGTCGGAGGTCAGTGATGGAGATGCTGTTTAATGTGCAGTCATCATTTCTGTGGGGTGATGTTGTTCTGATGGTTCTGATCCGTGTGCTCAGGGGCTTGTGGAGTGGCGGTGGGGTATCCGCTGGACACAGTGAAGGTAAGACCGTCATCATCGTCTTCATCAGGTGTGCTGTCTCAGGTGTGTAACGGTGCTGAATGCTGCAGGTGAGGATGCAGACGCAGACGTGTGACGCAGGTGTTTGGGAGTGTGTGAGAAGAACCTGCAGAACTGAAGGAGTGAGTATCTGCACACACAGATGAAACGTAATGTGTCTGCGGAGGGATTCAATCAGAGATGAAGCTGAGGATGAGTAATGAGTGACAGAAGTGTTTCAGGTCAGGGGTTTCTATCGAGGGATGTCCATGCCGCTGAGCACCGTCTCCATCAGCTCCTCGCTGGTGTTCGGCACCTACAGAAACGTCCTCCATTTCCTGCAGCAGCTGCGTCACAGAAGCTCCTCCGAGCCGCTCCGGAGGGACCATATCTTCCTGTCAGGCTTCGCTGGAGGCGTCGCTCAGGTCAGACTCTCAAAGAACCGCCACGAGGCGTCTGACAGAATTAGCCTGAAAAGTTAAAAAAACTAACTTTTCTAAAAAAGTAGTGTCTCCGTCTGCGTGTGTGTGTGTGTGTGTGGGTTTATGTGGTGTATGAGGACACAAATGTGTATAATGACATGGGTATGACAGGTATTACAATATGAAGGTGATTT
>JAUMHQ010000078.1:3311353-3321792 GCA_032361165.1 Enteromius paludinosus
CTGACCTGGTTTTACATCTCCTGGTGTAGATGTCCTGCATGGAGGGGAGAGCTGACCTGCAGCAGCGTTCAGCAGCCCGGATCACTCTCTGGAGGGCTTTTCTGTCCTGTACACAGCTATTCCCAAACCAGGATGAAATGTTCTGTGTAAGGATGCTCTCAACAGCACCCGAGCAGAAAGCCTTGAGGACAGCAGGGGAAACCCCAAACTTCCTCAACTGTCTCAGTTGTGTAATATCTGGATGCAATAAAACCACATTTTTCAACATTTTGTAATAGTATTTGCTATAATTCTTACTAGTGCTATAAGTTGAACCACTGGTCCAACTTACCCTAAAGCATTAGACACTGTTTTTCCAATAGCTATTATTTTAGAAAGGAAAAAAAACAAAACTTAATTTAACACCTTAGTGCTAAATCTTCTTAATCTACTAGTTACATATACATTATAATATCTAAATAATGTAAAAGAATGTGCTTAGAAAGCCTCTTATATGACTCCATTTTTTTCCCTTTTTTTATATTAGCCCAATCTTTATTATTGATTTCACAATCCCAACTTAATCAATACTGCTCTGAACACCCAAGCCAAAAATTGATCTAATATTATTAATAGCAAGTTCATAAAATTCCAATACAATCACCTGATAGAATTTATGAACCTTTTTTTCCAGCATCAGTCATCACATGGTCATGTGACTCTGCACTGGGAGTCTGGCTTATAACCATATGCTCATATTAATGTAGAGAAGCGAGTAGCATTTAACCGTAAATCCCCTCGATGACTTTTGCTTGACATGAGAATGTCCAGGGAAGCAGTTCTGCCTGTCACGTCTTCATCAGCGCACATGATGTTCTCATGTTCCTGTCAGAAACCTGAATATTAGCATACGTGCAGGTCCCAGGACCTCCACCCAAAGGATCTCTCAACAGCTGGATGCATTGCTGTGGATTTTATGCACTGAAGTTTCCATTGGGTTTTGCAGGTTGATGATCTCCCAAAACGCACTGGGAAATTTATCTCAGCAACATTGGGCGAGCCAGCAGGATTATTAAACCATGGCATGTTATTGCACATCTCATCATTTCTAAAAGCTCTAGAGAGATGCGGCACTGATGAATGCTCAGAGAAACAAATCGGAGCAGGAAAGCCACAGGAGTAAATGTTTAGATAATACCTCTACAGATGCATCATATAATCAATCCATCCCATCATAAATACGCTGATATTTATATATTGCTTTTTGCTTTCAAGACAATAAATTAACTAGATCTTCAGTTTGTTACTAAAGAAAATCCTGCTGTCAGCTAAAGTCAATATTTCACCATATGAAGCTAACATTTTGTGGATAGTTGCCAAGTTGTTCTGAATGTTTATTAAATGCATCACTAGGGGGTTGCTAAGGTTTTGGGGTGGTTGTTAAGTCATTACTCACTAGCCAAATCAATAGACCTTACACCCAAGTTTTACATTTTACTCCCCTTCAGGCCATTCAAGATGTAGTTTGCTTTTTCATCAGAAGAGATTTGAAGGAATTCAGCGTTACATCATTTGCTTACCAAAGCAAACTTTTAAGTCCCTTTTCAAGTTAAAAAGTCATCTTTTGAATTAGGAGAGAAATATGCATAGACCAAGCACCGTTTATAAATATGTTTTAATGTGAGAGGAAAACAGGGGAAGGGCTTTTTTTTCACTGAAGGAAGCAATTTTATAGATTATTAATTCATAGTTTGGCCAAAAGCAATGGTTTAAAGCTAAGATGTCTAAATGATGGATTAGTTTCATACGAACAGTCTTTCTTACTTCTCAAGACATTAATTAATGAACTGGAGTCTTGTGGATTATTACAATGTTTTTAATCACCTGTTTGGTCTCTAATTCTAACGGCACCCATTCGCTGCAGAGAATCCACTGGTGAGCAATTGCTACATTAATCCAAATCTGTTTTGATGAAGAAACAAACTCCTTTTACATCCTGAATGGCCTGTTGGTGCTAAATGCACTTTTTTCATCTTTGTTAAACGTTCACAACAACAGGATAAAGCGTTTGGCCTTTCGGGTGTCTCTGGGGATCAGGTTAATTGTAACACTATAGGAGTGTGAACTATTGATTGTCGGTCGCAATGTTGCATGTAACTTCATTCAACTTCATTACAGGATCATTACCAAGACAGAGTAAAAGCAGGTTGTCAATGGCCACACCAACCTTTTGTTTTTGCAGCACAACTGTACAGCATATGCACATTTCTGCAACTGGAAGACTATCCGAGGGACAGCATATCTGAAGCACCACAATGCATTTCAATAAAGCCTCTTTAATGCATTCAGAGTGAAATGTCGACTGGTTCTCCTCTAATAACACATTGCAGTAATGGAGTTTGGTGGATTATGGGATTTAGAGTGCACTGACCCTCATGTGCATATTATACAATTATCCACAGCTGAGCAGAATTCCATAATCTAATGACGACATTCAATGAGCTCCCACGTGTCTGGTTAGGTGTTTGTGCACTAAATGCAACATCTTTAAAATGTTACATTTTAGTTTAACAGGATATCTATACATTACACATTTTACTTATATAATGTAGGTTTATTTATTTATTTTAATTTTTAGAATTTAAAAAGTACATTTTGCATTTTTTAATGAACATTATTCAAATAAAACACTGAGACATGACAAAAAATAAATAAAAATAATAAAATAAAATTCAGCTTGATTACATTCACACTCTTAACACATCGTGAATTAGCCAACTATTGTCTGAAAACCAACATCATAAAATATGAGCACAAATGTAAGTTTCATACAGGTTTTAGTGTCACTAATTGGTCACACAAGGGGCTATGCTGTTTTATATTTTCACTTTCAGTTTCTTACATTATGCATTGACTAAATCAGTCAAATCAAACACAACATGGTGAGAAGAGATCTCCAAAACTTCATCAGACAACATGGCTGTGTCTCATACAAATAACAAGCCCCAATAAAAAAACGATCAACAGCGCAGAAGCAGCATGCATGACTGTGACCCATGGACACATTGGCATACAAATGAGTCATTCTGACAGCGAGCTCTTGTGTTCTGATGGGTTATGTACTGTATATGTTTATGACTCAACAAAAACAAAGAACACATGAGAATGCAACGCTCCCATAATGCACTGGGGCAACTGAGGGCGCATGCATTAGCCTTTGAAAACATTGCTTTGGCAATGCCCGTCGGCCATGCCATATACAGTACATTTAAAAAAAACAACAACTCATTTCAGGTCAAATGATGTTGGAAACACAAAACAACAGGATTAAAAGTCAATGAGTATAAGCTCCAAGAATCGTTTGATCATGTCATGCTTCTGGTAATGAGAACTTACATCATGCGAACACAGTAGAGAGAAAAAGAGTGTGCTTCAGCAAACTTTCTGCTGCTGTGCTTGGACGCACACATCAAACATTTCTCGCTCCTCTCATACGGAGTGCTTAGTTTGGAGGAAACTTCTGGCTTTGTTGTAGATTGATTGGATTAGATGGAGAACCTTGTGAACTCCTCCATCAAGATGCTGTTCTCATAGCAGCTAATTTTAGATGGATCCCCTCGGCTTTCTTCTTTCCCTTCCTGTTTTTCTCTCTCTGCCGTATGAAGGCCACAGAAAGTGTCAAGGTGACTTTTACTTTAAGCAGCATAACTTCGAAAAACCAAATATGTTAATAAAAGCTCTAAATGTTCCATTCACAAGTGATTAAGCAAAACAAATCTCACTTGGGATTAGTTTTGTTAAAATGTATAATTATTTCAAAAACATGGTCATGTTATAGTCTCAAATCAATCAATCAACCCATCAGTCAATCCATCAATGCATTAACCCATCCATCCATCCATATATCAATACATCCATTCCATCAACCCATCAATCCATCCATTAAATCAAAACCATGCGTGTGCTAGGGTCATTCATTCAGTGCTTCATCCAGTTAAGTTCACTTGGAACCGGACCGAGACCACCTCTTCATCTGGGTGTCAGTAGCACAGTTGTGGTGGTTTTCTTGCGTTTCCCCAACCAAACAAGACAGGTGTGAATACACCCTTAGTGTCCATCTTATTCAAACACCTAAAAACTAGCCAAAGGGTAAAATGAATTCATTAAAGCCTCATTTTGAATGACCATACTGTATAAACATCTCCTAGTAACACTTGACGTCTGCGTTTCTTGAGCCCTGTTGAGATTTGAGTGCATCTTTGCCTTGTTAGAGCACAAGGTGAGCACATTCATGCCTCGGCACGTGCTAATTGTTTTTACGCTGTAGATTTAGTTGAACAAACCTCCCCACGGGAACTTCACTGATCCCATTTGCATCTCAAAAAGGAGCGAGGAGGCATGAGTCAAGGAGGGCCGGCGAGGTTTGTCAGGCGGGGAGGCAAGCGTTGTTTAGCCCAAGGTCATTGCTACTTGAGCAAACACTAATGCGTCCACATATGAAAGCCCAACAGCGCACAATCCAATTACACCCAGCTGGCCGTTTTTTGCCGTGTATTATATAAAAATTGAATGCAAATATAAACAAATTGGCAGCCTTCGTGCACAGCGAGGATCAATGAGGGAAAAGTGGTTTGATATCGGGCGGCTATGCATGCTAATGGAGATAATCCCTCAGGAAAGCGCCACACAAAATGGCCCAGACACTTTGAATGAAGTAATAAACACTGATGTGATAAAGCAAGTGTGCGTGTGTATTTGTGCCTGTCTGACTTTAAACTAAGGTTTCTTTAAAGACCCCATAAAATCTGAACTGGATGGCTTTTAGTGTGTGCATGTAACACCAAAGCCATTTATTTGATAGCACACTCCTAGTGCAATATGTTATCATACACATTTACATTTCAGAAAAGGATGCAAAATTGACATCATCTGCTTCTAGACAAAAATAGAACAGCTTTCTACAATATCTTGCTCTGTGCTATTAGTTAACGCTAACTAATATAAAATGTTAATTATTTAGGCACTATTTGTTTATGAAGACTTAGTGGATATAGTTATCATTAAATCAATGTATATATAATGTAGTAATTAATAGTAATTTAATTATTATTATTATTATTAATAACTGCCTCATCCTCATCTTCTTCCGCTTATCTGGGGCCGGGTTGCGGGGGCAGCAGTCTAAGCAGGGACACCCAGACTTCCCTCTCCACAGACACTTCCTCCAGCTCTTCCGGGGGAACACTGGGGCGTTCCCAGGCCAGCCGAGAGACATAGTCCCTGCAGCATGTCCTAGGTCATCCCCGGGGCCTCCTCCCATTGGGACATGGCCGGAACACCTCCCCAGGCAGGCATCCAGGAGGCATCCAGAACAGATGCCCAAGCCACCTCAGCTGGCCTCTCTCGATGTGGAGGAGCAGGGGGTCTACTCCGAGCTCCTCCCGAGTGACCGAGCTCCTCACCCTATCTCTAAGAGAACGCCCATCCACCCCACGGAGGAAACTCATTTCGGCCGCCTGTATCCGGGATCTTGCTCTTTCAGTCATGACCCAAAGCTCATGGCCATAGGTGAGAGTAGGAACGTAGACCGACCGGTAAATCGAGAGCTTCGCCTCGCAGCTCAGCTCCTTCTTCACCGAGACAGACAGGAACATCGACCGCATAACTGCAGAAGCTGCTCCGATCCGTCTGCCAATCTCTTGCTCCATCCTTCCCTCACTCGTGAAGAAGACCCCAAGATCCTTAACGGTCTGGCGTCGGCTATGCCACCCGCGGAGGCACGTGGCTTTTTTTCAGATGTCAGCAAAAAGAACTGAAACTGCTTTGTCATATATGATCTTACATCATCAGCGAAAAAAGAGCCCAAGCCATGCATGGAGGTGAGCCCGACTATCTCTAGACGGTACCTCTCAACCTCCCGCACTAACTCAGGCTCCTTCCCCCCCAGCGAGGTGACATTCCATGTTCCAAGAGCGAGATTCTGTGTCCGAGGATTGGGTCGTTGGGTTCCCCGCCTTCGACCACCGCCCAACCCACAATGCACTGAACCCTTACAGTCCCTCCTGCAGGTTGTGGGCCCAGAGGAGGATGGCCCCACGTCGCTCTTTCAGGCTAAGCCCGGCCCCGTGGGGTAAGTCACGGCCACCAGGTGCTTGTGTACGAGCCCCAACCCCAGGCCTGGCTCCAGGGTGGGCCACCGGCTGCGCCGCACTGGGCGACGTCACAGTTGTAATTGTGTTTCCTTCCATAAGGGTTTTTTTGGACCGCTCTTTGTCTGGTCTGTCACCTAGGACCTTTTTGTCATGGCAGACCCTACCAGGGACATATAGCCCCGTCAGCATAGCATCTAGGCTCATTCAAGCACTCAAACCCCTCCACCACGGTAAGGTGGCGATCCAAGGAGGAGTATTAATAACTGTATGGACTTTATTCCAATAAAACACTAGAAAAACAGTTTAATTTAATTAGATTAAGAATTTAAAAAATATAATAAACAGGAATTATCTATTTAGATTATTCTATATTTTGTATGTTGTGTATTTTGTAACTTTGGAAAAACCCAATAAACTTTATGGTAAAATAAAATCAAATAAATGACGTCATGGCATTTTAAGAGCAAATATGTAAAAACGTAAAAGCATATCTTTCTCTCTTTTAAATTGTATTTCAAAAATGAAAATGAATGAAAGTAAATAAATAAATGATTTTCAGAATCATTTTGAGTTTACAAAAAATTTGACTATACAGACCAAACGATCATGTTTACTGTCACAAAACCTACAGAATGGGATTTCTTTTAGTTCTATAAGAAAATAAATATCTTGATCGTGTTTTGTTTAGCATTAATAGGTTATGTCAATGCAGACTAATAGGCCTGTGCAGAAGGGATGGTATGAGACATATGTAGCACCCTCCTCAGACTCTATAATCACCAGCATTGTCTGCTTTGTTCAGGTAAAGGTGAAAATGGTAGATCTAAATCCACTGTTTTGAAGCGACTTTAGATTATTACTATGATTTTGCACTCATTTAAGGATGCTGTGACACCAGTCCTCCGCAGCACAATGTAATCTATGTATAGACTTTTGTAAGCTATTATCACCTCTGTATCTGACGCAGCCTACAAAGACGTCTTAGATCACAGGAAGCTTTTGTAGCTTCAGTGCAGTAAATTAGAACAATTATGTTGGTTTTTTAGATGTCTGGCCCAGGTCACTCTGTACTATTATATAATTCACAAAGAGGTCACGTCACAAACATAACACATGCTTAAGTCTTGACAGAACATGAGGTGAGCTTCTAATAAAAAATAAAAAAAACTTCAGGTCTAAGCCACAGTCTTCTTCTACTTCTAAATAATATTACATTTTGAAAATCTCTCATTATAAACATTGTCATAATAAAGGCCATTTAAAACCCAGACACTGCAATTTGTCTTCTTTGTTGCATATATTTGCAAAGTGAAATGTGACTGGTCTATTATCTTTCTATTACTTGTATATATTTCCATGTATGTCCATTCTTGTGTCTACTCGTGAAGAGAAATTGCATAAAATGGCATAAATCTAATGTCTACAATAATTATAAGTACAAAAAACATTCACATTTTAATATAATTTCTAATACATCTGGATGCTTAACATATAAAAAGTCTATTGACTTGATTAAATGTATTTAATTGTTAATTTAAACTAAATTAAATAAATGCTAAGTATCAGGATAGCTGACATAAAATACACCAGAAAAAAAAAATAAAATAAAAAATTATTTAAATCTAGCTGAAAAAAATGGATTGCAACCACTTTTTTTCAGTGTGCATTCTTACATAAAAAAACTGAAATGTTAATTTATTTAAATGAGTTCATTAAAATATTAAAACAAAATGTAAATGAATAAACAAATAGATAACCAATATTTATATTATTAATTAATTAATTATCCAGTCATTCTCTAAGCATCTGGACATTTGACCTCAAAAATGTATATTGATTTATTTTATTTAATTCCCCTTATTTACACATCAAGACAGTTAGTATAAAATCTTAACAGCATGCGAAACATTAACAGAACCTGTATGCAAATATCTGTTATAATTATAGTACAGGGATCCTGCGTCTATAAATATGCACTTTAATGACAATATGTGAAGAGTGGAGCTGTGCATGTACACATGCCACTCCTGTACGTGTGTGTGTGTGTGTGTGTGCTGTAGCGTTTTATAATACATGGTGATTTAAGGCCTTCTGTTTGTTTCCCCGTGATAAACTGCTGCCCAAAGCCATGAAAATTACCCTCATCCATCTTGCAGTGAGGTACAGCTTTGCAACGATGCAAAATGGAGCAGTGTAAAATGACCCACAGTCACGGTGTCTGTGTTAAATATAGAGCCTCATTCACTTCTTCATTTACCAAAAAACTCATTAAGCCCAGCCTGACAGACTGCTGTCCACCAGCATCCACGGCTCTCCTGTCCAAACAAACACAGACGGCTCACGAGCGAAAGATATCGCAGTGTCAGGCTGGGGTTAAAGGTGTCGCTAAATGTGTATAGATGAGGGCAATTACTCAAAACCTCAATACCTATGTGCATTTATTAAAAAAGTGCAGCTACTGGGACATACTACCATGTCAAAGAAATTGCCTCTTGATATCAAAGACCTTTCTGTCCAATGCTGTTTGCATCAACATACAAATGTTATCATCTCTTCACCTCACAATTCACTGCTACTAAGTTTACTTAAAAAATAAGTACATTTGAAAAAACAAACAAACAAACAACTATAGAATGTATAGTGGCAAAATGAATTTAATTTGTAAAATTGTAATGAAATAAAATATATTATTTATATAAATTGTAGTTTTATTATATTATATTGGTATATACCATGATTATTATCACCTAAAGATTCATCATAATATAAATTAAATTAATATTCACTAAGCATCTATATTTCCTATATTTTAATAAAAACATTATTACAATATTATATTATATTTTTCTGTTTCTGTTGACTTACAAAATATTATCATCCAGCTGAGCCCATTTCTTACAGGTTTACATAGACATCTTAATTTTCATAATTCTAAGTAGCATGGAAGAAAACATTTTTTGCAGATGCATATTAAAAAATTCAGTAGCACCTCAGGCATGCTATTTTCGATACATTCATTCTGATCTTGCACTAAAATACTACTCAACATTTCCACATGTAACATTGTGCATGGTCAGAGGAATAAATGACCCACACCGGCTAAATTAGGTTATTTAACTCCAAACACGGCTGGATATACTCTACGGGGCGAGTATTCCTACAGGGACCTCATGCATGCCAGCAGTCACATATAGAGCTCTGGAACAGTGTAAATAATTCACAGTAATGGTCTTGGTGTGTGTAAGACAGGCTGCCGTGACTGGATGAAATATTATGGCAAACATAATTAAGCCATCAGTGCACTTGGTGAACTGGGGGTTGTTTGTCGTCTTCCTGTCAGGTCATGTGATTGGAGACGTGATTGCTTTGTGATGACCAGAGTTTCCAAAAAATACAGACTGACTGACTGAGTGATTTTAGACTAATCTAGCCTTGTCAAGGCTAGATTAATAAACTGATTAATTGAACAATTAATTATGAATAAATATTAATTAAATATAAAATATTTTAGTAAAATTTATGTGCATGTATATTTATTTAAAGATGTATTTATGAATACATTTTCTAAATACTATTTATATTTCATTTAACATTTATTTAAAAATAAATAAATTGGGTCTTCCATGCCATATTACGAAGAGAAGGGGAACAAGAATAAAATCAATTTTAAAAATACTATAGATCATGACATACAGTACTAATAGATCGACAATTATGCAGGTATCCAAGTGCAGGCTTTAGGCTTGGTTTAGGTCATACCTGTCTGATTGCTACTACTTTGTTTATTTAAATGGGGAATCATCACAGTTATCACCAGTAAAGTATGGAGTGCCACAAGGATCTGTCCTAGGTCCTCTACTATTTTTCAATATACATGCCCCTTGGTAATATTATTAGAAAACACGGGATTAATTTTCATTGTTATGCTGATGATACTCAACTATATATCTCACCAACAAGACCAGATGAAACGTCTAAATTATCGAAGTTAACACAGTGTGTAAAAAATGTAAAAGATTGGATGACGAATGGGATTGGATGGGAGATATTATCAGGAGACATGGTGTTAGCTTTCACTGTTATGCTGATGATACCCAGCTCTTTATTTCTTCTCAGCCAGGTGAAACACACCAAATTGACAAACTAACGGAATGCATAGCTGATATAAAAAATTGGATGTCAAGTAACTTCTTACAGTTAAATTCAGACAAAACAGAGGTTTTAATTAACGGACCTAAAAAGCCCACAGGTAATGATCTAGAAGACTGTCTGACACTTGACGGCTGCTCTGTCAGTTCTTCTTCATCA
>JAUMHQ010000078.1:3443837-3458598 GCA_032361165.1 Enteromius paludinosus
CTGCCAGCCGTGTATGATTAGCGTGATTACTGCGTTCACAATTCTCTCGAAACCATGTTTTTATCAAAACATACACTAATGAGTGTTAGACCTACTACATTAGTCAATGGCTTATATAATTAAGGTGTAATTTATCTTCCTAGTTTCAACTGTCTTGAGTATGTTTTTAAAATAATTCTAATCACACAAAGCCAAACCTCTCAAAAGGCACAGCAAAAGTTAAGGATGCCCTGTGCATTCTCTGTGTAAAGACGTAATGCATTAAAGCCAGACTTAAGTCTGCATTGACACAGCTAATGCCAATGCTTACATTTATCAATGCTGTGTAAATGCATTCATGCCACCTCTGAGCAACCAGTCTGTATAAAGACACCTCTGCAGTGTACATGTGTGTGTAAATTGACAAACCTGACACTGCCTGCTGTCTTGCAGGCTCCTGATAGACTGAAACAGTCTCTCACAGAGGGTGGGTATCAGGCCTTTGTTAGGACCATAACCGACCATAGAGTAACTCTTTCCAGAGCCAGTCTGACCATATGCCAGTAATGTGGCATTGTAGCCCTGCAGAGCGTTATCAAGGATGCCCTGCCCCAAATCCAGAAACACACTCGCCTTGTAAAGATCAAAGAAAATTTTAATTCGGCTGCTATCAGTAAATCAGACTAACAAAACCAGCAATTGCATGCATGAATGCATCCTCTTATGCAATGCGAGATATCCTCTGCATAACCCGATATGTGTTACCTGGTCAGCGTAGCGCCCACCTGTCTCCTCAGGTACAAACAGACCATCTTTGTTCCTACTGAAGCCATTGTGAGACCAGTAAGTGTAGTCAAAAGTGAAGGTGCGTCTGTTCTGCGGGTTACGCGGGTCTTGAATACTGATATTGTTGGAGGTCATTGAGATAACGCAGCGACTGCCGGCATCCCGTTCCCTCTGCATAAGAAAAAAACGTTAAAATCTCTAAGCTATGGTTCACACATACTTATGTACAAGTCTGCAGTTTTTCAGATAATCTAGCTGTACTAACCTTATTGAAGGGTCTGACCCGAACTGCCACTTTCACACAGTCCTTGCTGGCCATTTCCATTCCCCTCACCCGCATGCTCACGTGGATATGCTGGAAACACAGAAAGAGTGACAGGCTGAAACCTGAGCACTTTGTTACTCTTACTTTCTATTAGGGCCCAGCATGATGAATAATACAGTAGCCTTTGCTTCTCTAAAGATCACTTCCACTGTCTCCATGCTGTAATAATAGAGGTAAATGCTTGGATCAAGTGTTCTTTCCTCGTTTATTCCTTGTCCTAGTATTCAACAGGTGTTTATACAATTGCTGGTTATCAGTGGTAAGTGCTAAAGCAAACATACCTGTGTTACTGCTATTGCACATACTTAAGAGTTACAGTTTGACTTGGGCTGGTAAATATCAAAGAACACCATTGCGCCAGTGTGCTTAGGGTCATTGTCTTGTTGGAAGGTAAACCTTCGGCCCAGTCTGAGGTCTTGAGCACTCTGGAGAAGGTTTTGGTCCAGGATATCCCTGTACTTGGACACATTCATCTTTCCCTCGATTGCAACCAGTCGTCCTGTCCCTGCAGCTGAAAAACACCCCAACAGCATGACGCTGCCACCACCATGCTTCACTGTTGGGACTGTATTGGACAGCTGATGAGCAGTGCCTGGTTTTCTCCACACATACCGCTTAGAATTAAGGCCAAAAAGTTCTATCTTGGTCTCATCAGACCAGAGAATCTTATTTATCACCATCTTGGAGTCCTTCAGGTGTTTTTTTAGCAAACTCCATGCAGGCTTTCATGTGTCTTGCATTGAGGAGAGGCTTCCGTCGAGCTACTCTGCCATAAAGCAGTGATGGTTGACTTTCTACAACTTTCTCCCATCTCACGACTGCATCTCTGGAGCTCAGCCACAGTGATCTTTCGGTTCTTCTTTACCTCTCGATAGCTAAGTTTGGCTGGACAGCCAGCTATAAGGGTTCCGGTCGTCCCAAACATCTTCCATTTAAGGATCATGGAGGCCTTATGTGCTCTTGGGAACCTTAAGTGCAGCAGAAATGTTTTCGTAACCTTGGCCAGATCTGCGCCTTGCCTCAATTCTGTCTCTGAGCTCTTCAGACAGTTCCTTTGACCTCATGATTCTCATTTGCTCTGACATGCATTGTGAGCTGTAAGGTCTTATATACACAGGTGTATGGCTTTCATAATCAAGTCCAATCAGTATAATCAAACACAACATCTCAAAAAAAGGTGTAGAACAATCTCAAGGATGATCAGAAGGAACGGGCAGCACCGGAGTTAAATATATGAGTGTAACAGCAAAGGGTCTGAATACTTAGGACCATGTGATATTTCAGTTTTTTCTTTTTTAATAAAGCTGCAAAAATGTCAACAATTCTGTGTTTTTCTGTCAATATGGGGTGCTGTGTGTACATTAACGAGGAAAAAAACAACTTAATTTTAGCAAATGGCTGCAATATAACAAAGAGTGAAAAATATAAGGTGGTCTTAATACTTTCCGCACCCACTGTACATACAGCATCTTGGTTACAGTCAGTTTATGTTTTTGCAGGAAATAACTGAAGTAAATTGGTCGAACCAGTACCTCTGTGAAAAACTACAACACATCAAAGATTGAAAACTCTTGTTCTGTATTTGAAAGCAAACAGGCATTACAAATAAATTTACAATGCTGTTCAAAATAAAATTCATTTGAATGAAAATAAATGTACATATTATCTGCAATGAACAAATAACGTTGTGTTCACCAGCTTAAGACCTTAAGACTGAGGAGACCAAGTGCCAAGCATCAATGCAAAAAGTCCACCCATGCAAATCTGGATGATTTTATTACGCTTTCAACCGGTGTATCCACCTATATGAATAGTCTCCCAAGTGGTACAACTATAAACCTTATTGTTTGATCTGACGTTGGACAAACTTTCCTGTAAACAAAACAAGTAACAAAATAATTCACAAGTATCAAATTTTATTTATAACATACCTAAAAAGCTATTTACATTTGCATCAATTAGTAGAAACACATTTAAAAACGAAACCTCTTTTTGCTCAAGTCCCTCAGTGCTCCTTACGATAAACAGCATAATTTATTATACAAAATTATTTATCCCAAATTAGATGTTTATTTATTCCAAACATTATCCACTGATTATCTTAATTAGAAAACAGCAGGTTGCAGAGCTCTTAGGAAACGATGAGGGCAGAAGAAAGAAATCAAGTCCAAATTAAACAATTCACAATCAAAGCTTCTTCCTCCTCGTTACAGGTTTAGGAAAAATGGCATCCATCATGCACTTGCGGCGCAAGTTCATCCTTAGGGAAGGGGTTTCCTTTTTTTCCATTCGGTTTTCAGTACTAGCGATCGGTTCAGCCGGGCTGGCGAGGGGAGAGAGGAAACTGATCTCAACAGGAGGTGGAGGTTGTGCAGCAGATTTTGTTCTGTTAAAAAGACGACAGAAATTAAGGATTCGATAAAATAAGACTGACAACGAATTCCAAATCTTGCAGTTATGGCTCATCAATGCAAAAACCTGTTTTATAAGCATGCAAGCTACTTCTATCACAATATAAATAGAACTGTGTACAAAATGGCCCATTTACCTGGTTGCCCTCTTCTTTCTGGGCTTGACAACCTCAGTTTCAACTGCAACATCATCTAGAGGACCATTGTCCTACAACAAAAGGAAGAATTTATGTGTGATGGAGCAAAAATTAAAGCTGCGTCGATACTCAAATTTAAAAAGATTTGCCTACCTCTTTAGATTGAGGATCACTTGCACCTCCTGAGCTATGGGATTGAGGTGCAGGAGATGACAACAAAACCTCTGGAACTTCAACTTCATTTAGCACAACAGCTCCTTTTCTTCTTCCTAAAACGAGAGGATTGAAGATAAAAATGGATTGCAGGAAATTAAAGTATTGTAAACTACTGTGAAATGTGGCATTAAAATGTACCTCTTGTTCTTTTCAAATCAGCTACAGGAGTAACTGAATCTGCAACAGCAATAGAGTTTTGTTCTGCCACCTTGCTTGCTCGTGTACGTCTAGCACTTGCATGTGGCTTGCTCACATGTTCCTGTATTTCATCGGAAACCACCAATTTCGATTCGTCAATGTCTGCCATTTGAGTTTCATTCTGTGAAGAAGGTGCTGCAGATCTAGTAGGTCTTCTCTTGGCACGTATAATTTCAGTTACAACAGGAACACTCTCCTCCCTGGCTTCCTCGTCTTTAAGTCTCTCTACAAGGGCGTCAGCTTGGGAAGCTTCAGCCTTCACTTTCAAAGTAGTCAAATCGGGTCTTTCTCCAAGATCCTCACCTTGATTCCAGTGCCGGCTTCTCGTAAGTCGTCTTGAAACACTCTGAAGTTGTGCGTCATCAGTAATAAAGGTTGCATTGTTCACTTTTTCTGTAGTGCTGGCCACGTTCTTCCTCCTGCTTCTTGGAGGAGTTCTAAGAGGGTGATTAACGCTTGTGGCTTCTTCTGCAGGATCTTGTTGGAAACTTTCTAAAGTTAGTCCTCTGGTAGACTTGCGTGTAACCCTACTAGGACTGCCATGTGCTCTGGCAGGCTGTATCGTCTCCTCTGGGACTTCTTGATGAGCTTCTGGAACTTCAACATTTGGTGCTTGGGATTTTCTGGTATTGTATCTGGCCTGTGCTTCTGAGTCATCACTGGGAACAGCATCTGTGGACATGGCCTCATCATCAACCACTGTGCTCCTGGTTCGTCGGGATCCTTTTCTAGGTGTAGATTTCTGTGGGGTCTTTCGTGCCGGACTTGCAGGCTTTGATGCTTTCTCAGATGGCATTTCTTGGTAATTTTCATTAGCATGCTGTTCTGAACCTTCTTTTCTTGTGCTTCTTCTGGGTGTAACAGGAACTTGATAGTCTTGGAGCTGTTTTCCACTCCTTGTAACACGTCTTGGTGTTGAAGGTACTTGAGAATCCATTTGTTCCTCTTCAGTAAGATCCTTCTCTCCATCAAGCATGGGTACAGGGAATGTTACCGTTTTCCTAGTTCTCCGTGATGGGCTGCGCTGAGCCTCTTTAATGTTCTCCAAAACGTCCTCAGTATCTTTTACAGATCTTTCAACTGTTACTCTCGCAGGTGACTTGGGTCTTCCTGGTGACTTAGGCCTTCCTATTTGTTTGGTTGTGGAAGGTTCCTCAACTTCTCCAGCCAATAAGAGCGTAGAGTCTATTTGGTTAGACTCAGGTATATTATCTTTTGCAGTGGTTGACACCTCAGTGTCCAATGTAGTAACTTCACTGACCTCCCCTATACGTTCTTCTTCTGAAGGCAAGACTTTCTCTGGCAGAGAAGATTCCAAAACTTCCACATGAAGAGGAGTATGTGATTCTTCCTGCACCACACAAAGACCAGATTCTAGCTCATCACCATTGGAAAGATCTTTAATTTCTTGAAGAGAAGTTTCTGCTTCTGGCGTGACATTTTGTTCCACCATCTGGAGGACCTCAGCTGGTTGGTCTTCAATTTTAGGAGCACCCATGACAACAGGTTCAATGTCTGACACCAAGTCTTTTATGTCTTCCAATTTGTCGTCTGGAACTTGAACCGTATGCTCCAAGATGACAACCTCAGTGTTCGTTGTGAGCTGATTCTCCACATCCTGAGGTTCTTCTGGTTCATGTAGAGGTAGCAATGCAGCATTGTGGTCTAACTCTGAAGCATCTGGCACCTCCTCTACATCTGGATCAAGCATGAGAGTGAAGCCATCCGACTCTTCTGGCACTGTACCATCTGGTGCACTGCCGAGGGTCTGTAAAGTTCCTCCATCTACAAGATGTGTATGCTGCTCCTCAGCCAGCTCTATAGGTACTAGGAGAGTGGTGGATGGCTTAAGCTCTGTATAACACATTGCATCTTCCTCATCTAGATCTGCAGGGCCAAGGCCAACCATTACAACTTCACCTTCTTCCTCTGGGATGTCAGTGTCTAGAACCTGCAGGGCAAAAAAATAAATAAAATAATAATAATAATAATAATAATAATAATAAAAATAAGAGAAAAAGTCCATGAACAACAAATCATTGTTTTAAGACTAAAATAAAATTTAAGCGATTCACTGACTTTCAGCTGTGCCTCAGGTGTAACCAGTGAAAGCACAGCATTGGCTTGTTCCTGGAGATACTGCTCATGGGTTGGGAGTTCCTCCATGTAAAGGGCAGGAGCGGGCTGGTGGTTACTGCTGCCATTACCCTTTACTTCATCGATAATCTCAACCTCACTACCAGAGTCCTCCACCTTCTCATCTTCAGACTCCTCTTCATCCTCCGTCTCCTCTGAAGATTCAGCACTGGAGAGCTCATCAGTGTCATTCAAGCTCACTACAGCTATAGGAAGAATCCTTCAGTTAGTTTTGGATCATTACCATGGTTAACTTTTACTATAAATGTTAAACCAGTCAAAGACTTACATCTGGACTCTGAGGTAGCAGGTTCAGATGTCTGTGTTTTTAGATCTACAGAACCCTCGGAAGCAGGTTGACCTTCCTTAATGTCACTACCTGGTTCACTATAGGGTGTAGACAGCACCAACCAAAGTCAAATAAAATAAAATGGCAAAACACAAGAAATACATAAAGCAGTATAAAGATGGGCAAGTCCTTAACAATCACCTTTTGAGTGATCCCTCCCTAATACTGGATCGGGTTGGAGTTGGAGACAGGTCTGAACCAAATAAATGCTGTTCCACAAAGGCATCCAAATCTAAAATAAAAAAATTCAATTGAAAAATTATTTTCCTACCAATATGATGATCAGCCATAAATCAACAGTTACAGTACAGTTTAAAGATTTGGGGTCAGAAAATGTTATAAATGTTTTTGAAAGTTTATGTTCACAAAGGAGGCAATTATTTGTAAATACAGCAATATTGTAAAATATTATTACAATTGAAACCATTTTCTGTTTTAATACATTTTAAAACGCATTTTTTTGTGTAATGGAAAAGCTGGATTTTCTGCCATTAATAGTGAGTAAAAGTACCTGAGGTTTCCATAGATTCCTCTTTACATTCTTCATTAATCTCAGATTCATTAGTTATTTGTTCGTGGTTCACCAACTCGACCGCTGGAATCTCAGATACAGAAGCCTCACAAACTAATTGTTCTGGTACAGTCTCTGATACCTTGGTGACAGCTGGTTCATCAATAGTGTCATAAGCAACATTTTCTTCCATGGACTGGTTCACAGGCTCTATCGTAGGAGGAAAACTGAGAGCTTCAACAAAAATGGAGGATGTGTTCTGTGAATCTTCAGCTGATTCCTGGATTTCCTGATGTTTAGAAATCTCAGGGAAAGATTCTAAGCTTGGCTCCTCAACTGGAACAATAATCTCCGGCTCTGTAACTACATTCAGCTGGAGTACCTGAGCTTCTGAAGTTTCCTCTCGCTCCTCCTCGATTACTTCCCTCACACAATCGTTCTCAATATCAACATGCACCTCAAGCTTTACTCTGCTACTTTGGTCTTCTTGTGCATCTGAAGGTGTCTTTCCAAGAGACAAGTCTTCCTTTATCTCTCGCTCATGAGGTATTTTCAGCTGTTCCTCAGGCAGCATAAGAGAGGGTAATTCTGCAGATGTGTTCCCTTCCACAGGAGGCTCACATTCCTCTGAAGTGTCTGGAAGCCTAATGGTCACCTCTCGATCCACACTGTTGTTTGCCTTTGTTGCCATAAGATCCTCAGGAGCATCATGGAATTCAAGAGTGGTATCGGACTGATTTGAAACAAGACTTGCTTCTTGCCCCAGACTAGGTCGTCGCACAAGAGTGGGAAGCACTTGTTTGGACTCTGCGGTAGGGATCTCTTTAACAGAGGATCCACCCTCAGACACTGCATCAGGATTTTCTTTCTCTTCCAGTGAAGGCATGCACGTCCCCTTTAGATCTTCTTCCTCTTCAGCATCTGAATGTTCAATCCAGACTGCAGAACTTGCTTTAGGAGGTGGGGAACATCTCTTCGGTGTATTAAGCTCCCTGTTAATTGCAATCTGTAAAGAACCACAACCGTATTATTAAAGAAAACCTAAAAAAACCCAAAACATTTCTTTTTAGATATAATAGAGGCAGGTCACCCCATTGTTCCAATGGACAGAGCCTTTGGGAGCTTCCGGAGAATCAGCCTCCTCTATGAATGTAATACGGCTCTCTTTGGAGCGGAGAGGAGGAGTGACTGATCGGCCTGGGGAGGCAGAAGGGGTGGCCACGGGAGTGGGACGTAGGCTGCTCCTTAGAATTGACTGTGGGGTGAAGGTAGAGAAAACCGGGCCTGACGCCAAAGCTCGAGCTCTCTGAGAAAAAAATAAATAAATAAAAAAAGTGCCAAATTGTGGTGGGTCATTTCCTAAAACACTTGAGAAAGTACATACAGCACATTTAAAGTCAGAAATAGGTCTGTGAGCTTTTGTCTCACCTTTACCACTTGTGGAGTTTGCAGCAGACTGAGCTCAGGGGCCTTGCTGATACTTTTCGGTCCAGCCCATGAGGTGATGGACCTAGTAGGAGTCCCAGGCAAATTAGAGCTCTCTGGAGAATTCTGGGAAGATGGCTGCACAACCAAATCCAGGAGCCTGGTGACAAAAACAGTGAGATGTTACCAGTGTCTTTTGAGACGTAAATAAAAAAATATATATTAAAACCAGTCTTTTTTTTTACCTGGACATTCTTTTGGTTAGCATGTTTATGGGAGTTCCTACAAAGGCCTCTGGTTTATTTGGAGAGGAAGGATGTGGGCTAGGCACTTGCATTACAGACTCTTTGGGGCTGTACATGAAATAATAAAAAACAAATTCTAAATAAGGTTTTAAAAAGAAAACATTTAACATAAAAGCTGGGGAAAACTACTTATTATAGTACCTTCTGAAAGGAGATGATTCAGGAGTGGTGTTCTTTCCAACCCATACTTCCTCGATCTTTGAGAGGACATTATTGATAAAGGCTGCTCTGGTCATCACATTTTCAGAGGCTGAACGTTTAGCTACAGTTGACAGAGGCTGAGGTCGTTTAACTAGGAGCAGGGGAAGTAAAAAAAAGAAGCAATTGGCGTTTATCCTAACAACATGTCTGAAATTCTAACACACTGACCATCATCAGTACCTTCTCTGTGAATCGTAGCAGGGTGTTGGTAAGGTTTTGCTCGCTCAATGGCCAATTTCCGTTGAACTCGAGGAAGAACCTTCCCATACTGATTGAGAATGGAGTTTCTTGTGTTTGACCTTTCCTTCATTTTAGGATCCCGATCAGCCTGAATTCAATGAAATTATAGTAACTATATATATCTAACTCTATATTATAATAAAACCTTTTAACACCAAAGATGAAATACAGATAAAGACTACATGAAATTGAACATACTGCTAGGTTCACTTTTAGGGTCTGGTTGAGTTGAAGTGCAGGTACATAATTTGCCTGTTGGAGGTAGTGGACCATGAGCAGCTCCCGATTCTGGAAACCTCCAGTGTTTTGAAGGAACCGCTCTAAACACTCCTAAATAGGCACATTTGATGGTAAGGTCAGAATTAAGTAGTGCCAATATACAGTATTGCCTAAAGGTTGTTTTTTGTTGGCAAGAACTCTTCTGCTAACCAAGGCTGCACTTATTTGCTACAGAGATTTGCACACACCTGTTCTGCAAGTCCAAGGGGCAGCTTCAGCAGCTCTTTCATCAGTCCCAGGTCCTGACAGGTCTCAAAAAGGAACTTCATCATCTCCTCCATGTTCAATTTGTTACAATGCTGCCTTAGCAAAGCCCAAGCCTCCACAATGCACCTGGTCAGCCCAAAAGAAAAAACAAGGGTAAGAGTCTAGAGACTACAAAATGAGCCAACTTTAAGCTGACAAATTAATTACAATGGTACACTACAAACATACCGGTTATAAAGCAGGACAGAGAGGCACAACTTGGCTTGGTTGGTAGTGCACAGGGGAGGCTTCATCACATGCAGGTAGCGCAGGGCGATGCTGTGTTTCTGTTGGCACATCAAAGCCTGCAAGACACGCTCGTGTTGCCAACTCCATAGAGAGTGACTGGTGGCTGGGTGCAACAGCAGCTCCAAAGAGCTCTGGGGGAGATGAAAAAAAATAATAAATTCAATACAAATTATTCATGAAGTATTAGTTTGCAAGTACCTCTGGCATCCATACAAAATACTTTTAGAAGAAGTGCTTAAACTGATATAGCTCTCATATCTGTTAGTATATAATTTAATCTGGTCACCATTCAAACTATTTGTAATAGTTTATGTATTAGAGTAAGTTTTTTTATACCTCATGATCATGATGATCTAGCAACCACAGGCCTTGTACCAGTTTCACCAACCCAATGGGAATGGCAAACGCTGTGGGAAAAGACTCCACGGATGCCCCACTTTTATTAGGAAATGAGTACATCACATCCAGTAGCAAATAAATAACCTAAGAGCCAATGTCAAGGAATAATCTTTGCTACCTAACAACAAACAACACAATATTTGTAGCAAAATGTAATAGAGTAAAGGACCCCAAAAGGATACAATAGCATGTTTGGCAGATTCTTCAATGTTTTCCAGTAGGTAAATATCCAGCAAGGCCTGAACCAGGAACAGGATATCATAAATGTAAGTGCAGCTGAGGGTGGCAACATTGTATAAACGCATTCAACAAGTCTTGACTTACATGAAGTGATGGGGGAGGATACTGTCCTGTTCCACCCTCGTCTCTTTTCCAAAGTTCTGTAAGGCGTTCCCCACACTGACTCACCAGGCCATCAATCATGAGGCAGTCTGCACACCACTTGTCCCTATTGGAAAAAAGCCTTGTTAAATACAATGTGACTTCTGAAGACATAATTATATAAATGTATATTATTTTATGAATTTTTTGCAGCTATGAATAAATATAATTCATTAACCAATATAATGCTAAATAAATAAAAATGTTTATTCAGAAATTCAGCCACTTACTTGGTCAGTCTCCGCAGCTCCTCCCTTTGACTGATGTAATAATTCTTTATAATTGAATGACTGTAAAAGGGCCTTGATAGTTGAAGGACATCATCATCCTCTGTTGACAGATATATACTTTAAGTTCAATATTTGTAATACGCAGATTGTTTTTTTTTTTAAAGAATCTGAGTGAACCAGAACCATACCAGAGCCCTCTGGAAGGAGACCAGTCCGGCAGAACCACAGAACCACCTGAGCATACTGGGAGATCAAGTTGGACACCATGCATTTATTCACGAGTCCAACCAACCCTGAAAGTAACCAAAAGTCAGTCAGTAATTCTAAAAGATATTAATCTTCACGTATAACAGCACAGAACACAGTGTGATGTCTGTGTATACTCCGACACCTTTCTGAGTAAGCTCCTGAGCCTCATTTAGCAAAGAGTGGAAAATGGTGCTGAGGTTTGCTAGCAAGCGCTGACTGTGCTGTAGCAGCTGCAGCGTCTGGGGATCCGTAAAGTTTGCAGAGCTGTCAAAGAGCGGAGCACCTGGAGAACAAGAGAAAAGCACAATTAGAACACTGTTAAATTTCCAACAAAACCATAATCAGAGAAATGGGGCCAGAACTCACATATTTCATCCAATTCTTCTTTGGTGCGCACAACTTTATTCCAGGCCCACTCCAGTATGTAGCGCAGATTGACAGCAGACCCAGGTTGCTCTAAATGTACAAAAGTGTTATATTATTCTGACTGGCAGTGTAAATGAAGTTTTTCTAAATTACAAAAGCATTACTTCTCCCCCTTCCTCACCTTCAGTGGTCCACTGTTTAATACAGCCAGTGATGAGTCCCAATGAGCTTGTCTCCACAGCAGTACACAAAATAGCATCAAGCTGCTCTTCCTGTTTGCAAATTACAACATATACAGCAAATATGCATTACTAGTATAAATACTCTTGTACCAGCAACTGTGAGTGAAATCGATTCAGCTATTAACCAAACATATTAGACTAGTGTACGGTTACACCTCTATCATGTTAAATAAAGGGTGTGATACCTGTGAAAGGGTGGAGGGCTGGACATCAGCCAGACGAGACGATAGGAGGCCAGACATGAGACAGCGCGAGTATCCATTAGAAATGCTTTCACCTAAATTTGGTGCCACCTTCTTCAAGTAGCTCAGGGTCTGAGAGAAGAGAGAAAATTTTAAACGGACCAAAATTTAAGAAAACTCAGCATAGTATACAGCACGCAAAAATAACCAAAAATCTAACCTCTTTCTGAAAGCCAGAGCATGTAAAGTGCACAGTACCAGCATTAAGCAAACAACTTCCATCTAGAAATAAAAAAAAAATACAGGAGGTTAGGACATATCACTTGAAGTTGCATAACATATCACTTGAAGATCATATCAAAAAATGAACATGTCTTGCCAAAGTTGTAGGTTGTAGGATTAAAGAACTGTTCCGGTGGAGGACAGGTGTAGGGCAGACCCCTACTTAGAGTGCGCTCATGAATCAGGATGTCCAACAGCGTACAGGAAGCTGCTATTTCAATCACACAGTCAAGAGACCAAACTGCCAGATACGGACAGTTTCGTAAGGATTCACCCGTTCTAAATTGGAAAGAGAAAGTCTAATTACATGTCTCTCACCACAAACCTGAATGAACTTTTAACCTTTACTAGGAGCACCCACCTTAATGAATCTGGCATCTGAGCATGGTACCATCGGTTAATGTCAAAAACACCGATGAAGGTCGATGGCTGGCCTTGTCCATATGATTTAACTTGCCAGCTAAAAACTGATACACTTGTATCAGGAGACGTCACTAAAAAACAGAGAATGAACGTTATAGGAAACATCTAATGTCAATCATTCACTCTGCAACGCAAGATTTGGATATATAAAGACACCTTCACTCATGCTGTCATCACGATCAGGGTGGTGGCGAAACTTCTCGATGGTCTGACAGCTGATCAGACGGGTATTGATGGCCTGAGCTCTTAGAGGAAATGCTGTACCGTTCAAGTCCTGACTGTAACGTTCCTCACAATACTCCAGACCCTGAGAGTCAAACATGACACAATGCATGAATATTTTGCAGAAACACTGTATAGATACTGTAACATTCAGATAAATTTGAGAATAGAGAATCCTGAATAACTCTGTACCTCATAAATAATTTTTCCTGAAGCCAAGCACTTTCTCTCCCCAAAAGCCAGTTGTAATAAATGGAGGCTGACTACATCCCCCTCACTGCACAGACAAAAATACACCAGAATAAATCAGAACCAAACCAGACAAAGCCAAATAATTTTGATAACAGCAAACTTACTGATCCTGTGCAGACTGAACTGCCCACAGATAGCAGCAGTTCCGTGGGTCATTCTCTGGCTCCTGGAAGGTAAATGCATAGACAGGCACTCTGCCACCCTCTAGCTGTGAGTGATATCTGGAGAGCAAGAGGACATGGTCAGACACAAATTCATTGGCGCATCAACACATAATAAATCGCAGCAAAATCTGTAATGTGACATACAACGAGTAAAACATATTCCAATAAAAGAAAAACTTACAATTGATTAAGAATTACAAGGTCAAAAAAAATTTTCACTATATAATCAACATGCAATTAGAATAGACAGAGAGTGTTTTCATATCATGTGAAATTTAATATACAATTACATTAAAATGGTTAAGTCTTCCACTTACTCTTTTTTAAGGGTCTTCATGTTCCAGAGCTGCAGGTTGCCATCTGAAAAGCCCACAGCGAGCTGGTTGGTGCGCTGGATGTACTGCAGAGCTGTTGCTCCAGTTCCTGTGGGGCTGCTGAGCTGAAGACACAGGTGTCTACCCTGCTGCGTCACACCCTCCCGTAACCGTGGGATCTCAGATGGAGACTTATTGACCACCTCTAAATCTGGGGCCAAAACAAATGAAAATGGTTTGAGACTATGAAAAGTTTTTTTTTTAACCATTCACATGAAAGCTTTTGCATTGAAAAAAAAAATTAAAAATTCTTACCTGAAGCCTCCAGTTCGCTCTGACTACAGGACAGGTCATCCAGACAGAGATCAACCAGAAGTATGTGACCGACATCTGTAACCACAGCAGCCACACCGAAGAACCAGCGCAGGCTCTGGTGCAGATGCTGTGTGTTTGCGTTAGCCCCTCCGTAACTAACAAGAGGCTCAATTGCTGTGATCTGTGAAAGCAGCAGATGTTCTCAATCACATGATCATTTATAGTATTGTCATTATAAAACAGCAGATGTGGAATAGTTACAAGATACATTTTATGACAGCCAGGGAGCATTTTGAGAAATCAATTAAATAATACAAGAATACTACACTACATATTAAACCTGTTTACACTTGCTCAAGTTTATTGTAGTTAGCTAAAACCATTTTTTTAAAAAATCATTATTTGAAATAAAATTGAAGTGTTAATATAAAAACACAAACTTAATTTTGGCAACATCTCATTTTCATTTAGTTTAAAGACATAATTAAAACAATAAAAACAAAAATACATCTATAAACTGAAATTGAAAAAAAAAAAAAAAAGTTCAATCAAATATTTGAAACATCAATAAACACTATAATTTAGGGCTGGGCGATTTGGCCTAAAATCTAAATCTTGATTAATTAAACATTTTAACTCGATTACGATTAACAAACTATTATTTTATTTCTTTTTTTGCCCTCATAGTTCACTGACAAATCTTGTACAGTAAATATGCTCACATATTACAAGTGAGAGATTTTTGAA
>JAUMHQ010000078.1:3458698-3471098 GCA_032361165.1 Enteromius paludinosus
CCGACTACCGACAACTTTGACCGGTTAACGTTGATACGGTCAACCACTGGTCAAACGGTCATCGGTTAACATCCCTACTCCCATGGCACAAATCCGCATTTGCTGTGAAGCGATTTTCACATGCGAATGAAAAATTCTAAATGTTCAAGCGTCCAACTACGCATGATTTAATTGCGCACATCTTGCGCATCTGGTGTGAACGTAGGGTAAACGTAACGGAGTGGGTCATGTGACTCCACACGCAGTATTGTTTTTAAAGGGAAAGTAATCGAAATAATCGACCATGTTCTGAAGGTCGATTTTGATTAATTGCCCAGCCCTACTATAATTTAATTTCAATTATACAAAAAAAACAAAAAAAAAACAACAACAGTGCACTCACTCTGCCTGGGATGACCACAGCCTTGACAACACGAGAGATACCAAGATCATATAGACACAACATGCTGCCCTCGGATTCCTCCAGGCCAATGAGCAACCCTGTTCTCTTCAGCCAACAGAAGTCCCGCACGGCCAGCACTGTGGGTGGGTGCTCGGACACACTGCTGAAGCGGTAGGCAGAGAAACGCTCTCCAGTAACAGCATGGACCACTTCCAATTGAGGCCCGCAGGCAAGCCAGGCCAGTCCACTCTTCCCTGCACCCAATAAATAAGAGATGTCAGTGAAACTTAACTGAAGACTTTAAAGTAACCTATGAAATAAACATGAAACATCTAATGTGCAGCTCATATATGTAGTCAAGTGATGATCAGGACATGCCATCAGTGAAAAACAATACTTACCAACAGTAAATCTCCCATGCAGCACAGAGTCCAGCGTAACTTCATCCTCCCCTAGAGCGTCTATCGTCACCTCTGGGAAGCGCAGCAAGCTGCTGGTGACTTGGGCTGCCAGGTCACGCATGCTTACTGAAGAGAAAACACATGCTAAAAATCAATCTGCCGGTCCTGAAACTTCAAGCAAGCAATATCAGTTAAATACCAAAATACAAACAGAATATTTCAAACTAATGCAAAAACCATGCTGAAATATCGCTGATAACTTTATGGACAAAGAACTTCATACACATCAGCAGTTGTCAGCACTTTTGTGCCTCCAATGAAGCAGCTGGCACATATGCATCCACAACATTTGTTTTTCCTCCAAATGTACAATAAAACAGTCATCAACTGGCGGGTCTGTTCAGATGGTTCATATGGACAGTCAGCAATGGTAAAAAAATAAAATAAATACTAAAACATCAAAATAAATTGCAATTGTTCATTTAAGTGTGCATAGTTAGGATAAATTAAAAGGCTGTACATTCAGTCATGCCATGTTCTCAATATTTGTATGTATATTCATCTGATATTTGGTTGGTAGTGCTACTACTGGTAATTAAACCTATTAAAAACTGTTTTCTGTAATTGAAATAAAGCTGAAATAATAAATAAATCCATGTAAGGAAAAAAAAGGGTATTAGAAAAAATTAATCCTACATGGTAATATTTAAACAATAAATAAGACGACAAGCACATAGACATACTAAAGTATAAATTCAATTAAAAAATGAAAATATTAAATAAATTACAAATATTAATAAATAATATTACAGTATAAATACTACAAAAAAGCGTTGTTTGGTAAAAATCCAATCCACTAACATGGACAGGTAGTATGACTTCATTCTCAAATCACTTAACCACCACAATTATAAAAGTTAACTATATACACTACATTGTGTTTAAAGGCAGTTAAAGATAAACATGGTTTGTAGCAACCAAACTAATTTTGTGCAGGGAATGCAGTTTAAGTGAACTTCTATAAAATGCATATTTATTGCCTGAAAAAATAAATACAACTCTCAAAACCCTTAAAAAACTTGTTTTGATTATCCCAGTACAGTCTACCAAGATGTTTACACATCCTTTGTGTTTACCAGCTTTAAGATATGTGGCACAGGCATGATAACACTATCTTGTAAAAACACATAATGTGACTCAGACGTTTAACTGAAAGTCTGAATTACATGATTACGTCTAGACTAGAGAAAGATTTCCCACAAGGACAACTATTTTACACTAGTGAAACGACAACATGCAATTTTTATTTCAAACCATCTAAACATAATTCCCTGACGCTAAGATATAAAAAGCTGTAATGTTTTGATGAAAGCAATTATTAAGTTTGTTAAGAGTTCCTGGATCTGGAAATAAAAAAAAATCACAAAACCCTCGATTCATGCAATAGTGCCCCCTGGAAAAGCATGGTCATCTAATGCAAACAGCCTAAAGGACTCATCCATGTGCCCGCGCACAGAAGTCCCACCCATGCGTGAGACTCACATGGAGAAACCTTATCTGAAATCAGAGCTCACAGCGCAGTTTTATTCATAATATTTACTAGGCACAAGTACACAACAACAGTACAAAATCCGTCTGTACTCATATACGTTTCTACAAATCACTTTTTATATGATAAATCTGACGTTATGCAACGTCATTACATGCACTGTCACAATCTTCTTAGAGCCACAAAGCCCATTCAAATTATCACTGACAAATACCGCTTCTTTTCAAAGCAAAACAAAGGTGTCCATTCTCTTGCATAGCTTACATTAAATGCTCTGTATTATTATAATAACCTTTCCTGGAAACTGTTGTCAACCACAGCATGTCAGTAAGTTAGCGCCGCTAGCGTGAACTGTTACCGTTACCAACACAGAATATAAAAACAATTAAGAGACCCAAAATACATCGACGACACGCCAACAAAGAGTTTAAAAAGCTTACTGCGATGTTGAATAAAACAGAGTGCGTTAAAGGTCTCGTACAAAGCCGTGTTGTGGCTTGAGTTGAGCCCACGCAGGCTGCTAACGTTACCATGAGCCTTTCAGATTAGCCGCGCAAGCTAACGGTCACAGCACGAGACTAACTCACAGCTGCTTTTAATGCAAAACAATCCACATAAATGAGTGCTAAATGGAATCGAGGTGCAAAAACACGTAAGATGCTTTAGGACATCCTAATGTGACACATATAGCTAAAAATTACCAGTGTTGTACCTGCGCGCTGATGATGACGGCCCTCAGGAAAAACTAGATATACTTTAAACACGACTTTGGTGGCAACTCTTTTCCGGTCATAATCCGGACTCGGCTCGCATAGATAAACTCTCGTAGTCTAGTAGTGTTGAACTTAAAAGCAGTCGCAAAGAGAAAACTTAAATATCAGTGAGCTCAATGTAAATCGTTATAACTGCCGACTACTGCTGCTTGAACGCAGGCGCCATTTCCATAGCGCTGCAGAACGACTACTGCGCATTCATCTGCTCCGGCCAAATCCCGCGCCACATGGAGTATCGCGAGATTTCACGCAGCTGCCCTTGACCAGGGAGATTTCATGTCGTCGTGTCATCGACTGGTGGCTGCAAAATTGTGCAGTCACTTAGCATTAAAATAAATTATGAGAGCGTCTTTCATAACCACATCTGTACAAATTATAACATTTTGATATTTTGATATTTGTTTTTTGTTTCACTAATATTACAGTAAAATCCTAAAGTGATATTGTTCACACTCATAAATCATAAGTTAAAAAGGCTAATTGGCCGAGTAGGCCTATAACTTAATAAAAATAAATACTACCTCTTCTAATAATAATACTGTGTGCACTTCAAGAGACACATAAAACGTAACTGTACAATACAAATAGTTGTCATATAAGCCTAATCCTTACCTAGTCACTTAAAAAATAAGTTCATCACAGTTGACCCGTTTTTGTGGAAATTATTAATACTTTGTGCTTGTAAATGCAACATTAATTAAGCTGTTAGAAACTGCTTAGTAGTTGACTGCTCCTCTTTGACCACTAGCTGTCAGTCTACACTAACATGTCTCATTTGCAAACATACATTTATGAAAATGAACCATTTTTTTATTATAGTAAAAGTAACTGTTTTTGATGTATTGATTACCATTTGTAAAACCACAGTTACATATGGTGAAATTTAGTGTATCAAAGCAATGGTTAAAATATGCTATAGTAGCATAATGCACTTTTAAATGAATACTGTGTAATGTAAAACGTTGGAAAATTGCTTATGATGTTAATTTCATGATAATAAATAATAACAAGCATTAACACAATTAATTATATAATAGTAAGATATATATATATATACTGTTCTTCAATGCACGTTTCTTTTTATTATGCATTTATTTACTTTTTTCTTTCTGTATTTTCAGATACAGATACAGGTACTGTGAATATCTTTTGCACATTGCCAGGAAACGCTTATTTGCTCTTTGGTAATAAACACTCCTGACCTGTACATCATTGTCCCAGTCATTCTGTTTTCACACCTCTGGTTGTAGCCTAATTAAATTTTTCCACCTTTCACTATAAGGGTAAAGGTCAAATGGAGATTCTCTTTCTCTTTTCCTCTCCTCTTTATTTTCCCCCCTTTCTTGGTGGCCACTTCATGTTATTAGACTGAGCTCGGAGGTTATGCAATTCTCATTCCCCTTCCCCCACACACCCTCGCTCTTCCCCACTGGATTGTCAAAGTGAATAAATATGAATCCCTGGAAGGATGAACTAACGCGTCCATCAGCACAATGTTTGTAGTATAAGCTTTATCATGAGGGATATGTGTGGACGTGTTTATGTATTTAAATCATTATTCAAATGGTATCTGATGTTTAAATGTGTTCAGACTAACACAAAAAGCCAGTGAGTCAGAGTTAGAGAGCCTTTCGGAGCTGCTGTCAGCGTTTGTTAATGAGTTCTGGCTAAACGATGCTGGAGACGGTGTGTGTACAGAAGCGTGAACAGGGGATGCGAGATGTAAAGGGGGCGATGAGGAGGTGGACTGGGAGATGAAGAACAGGCCAGCGGAGGACTGTGACTCAGAAGAGAGGGTGGTGAGAGTGGGTGTCAATCGCTGAATAATGATCCAGTTCAATCAGCACCTGCGCTGAAGAGCAAATTATGTATTAAAGAATTGTCACATCCCATCTGCTTCACACACTAAATAAGGTTACCGAGCACAGGTGAAATACTGCCTGAGAGAGCGGGACTGGGAGAGTTAAAGCAGAAATCATCTCGGTTACATATGTAACCCTCGTTCCCTGAAGAAGGGAATGGAGATGTCACGTCGGTGACCGACGAATAGGAATCTCACTTCGAGATGATCTACTCTGCGTGTATGAAAATACACCAGTGAAATTGGCATGTGCTGATTAACATCCAGCTGCATCTGATCGTAGCATAGCGAGTATAAATAGGTGAGTTTATATTTCACTCGGTCACTCCGAGTCATGTCGGTGACCGACGAATAGGGATCCCTGCCAAAACGCCATGGAAGTTGCTCCTTCCAGCGTCATGTGGGAGTCTCCCTAGCCCCCAGTGTTTGGCTTCTAGGCCGGGACTCGACCACAGGATACCAGAACTGCAGCACTGGGACATCTGAGAAGACATGCAGAAGTCAGCCTTCTGTAGTAGGTTTAAGACGGATACACATATATCATGAACTTTCAATGCATATGAAATATAGGAGGTGATTGAACCCTCACAGACGGCAGACACTTTTAGAATTTTTTTTTTTTACCGTGGAATATGGGTACTTAAGGGGAACCACACATGGGGCCCAAGCCCTTTAGCGGTTCTCACAGGATTCATCTACCTATTTGAGGTGAGAACACGGGAGGATACTGGTTCCACAGGAAGGCTATAGAACCTAGCCAAAGTGTTAGGGGTTGCCCAACCTGCAGCTCTGCAAATATCTGCAAGCGAGGCACCCAGGACGATGCTACACTTCTTGTTCTCGTGCACTGAGGGGGCAGGGCACATCCTGTGCCTGATAAGCCACCCTGGGGGCCATCCTCTGCTTGGGGACAGCATTCCCCCCTCCCCGTGACAGAAAAAGAGCTGGTCTGAGGTCCCGAAGCTTTGTGTCCGGTCTACGCAACATCTTACTGCTTGGACGGGACATAGCAACAGCAGGGCTGGGTCTGCCTCCTCCGAGGGCAGCGCTTGGAGGCTCATCACTTGTCTCTAAATGGAGTTGTGGGAACCTTGGGCACATAGCCGGGCCGTGGCCTCAGTGTTACTTGGGAATCCTCGTGCCTCTATGATAGATTCTGTTCCTGATTTTAGATTTTAACAGTCTATTTAAGAATAAGATGTTTTTACAGAGTTGCTGTGACATAAATTAAGCCTGTTGGCTATTAAAAAAAACAACATAAAGGAAGCTGTGCTTTTGTCCACAGATTTCACAGCTTCTTTAGAGATGCTTTTCATAATGTCCATTAGTCTCCAGAAATGAAAATGGAACCACTTGATTATTGCGTCAGCATCCTCTAGACACTGGTTTCTAACTCAACAGTGTAAAATACTGTATCAGGGTACACCTAGAAGTCACTGACGCATATCTGCCAAATGCAGAAGAAAATCATCAAGAGATCGCAGAGCAGTAGAGAAGCACGTCTCTGATAATAGCAGAAAGATATTGCGGTCTTGGCTGATGGTGCTTTCATGTGCATTTGGCTTTTGAGGTTGTGCGATAAGTGTGCCATATGAAAGCCAGGACTCGGGCTACGCTTGAGAACATCTCTTTCAGCTTGGACAGCAGAGGACATTATCTCCATCTGATGAGAACACCATTATGTTTCTCCACAACAAAGAGAAAAACAAAATTGGATTTATATTTCTGGATTTATATTGTCACCAGTGTTTTGGTTTGTTGCATCGCAGCCTGTTTGTGTAATGTAACTAATATCACAAACGAGACCATGTTTCTTTGGTGTAACCACAGTCATGCTAGTATTTTGAGCTCTGTAACATGAATATGCTCCTGTTGTAATTGAAAGAAGTAGCTATCTTTGTAAAAAAGAAGGACAGAAACACAACATTTAATACCGTTTCTGAACAGAAATAAAATACATAGCTGAAATTAGCCGTGTCTCAGCTAGGGACTGAAAATTAGTGTGAAGGAAGGTCATTTATAACATTTTTAAAGCATTTTTCAGACAAGAGAAACCATCTACAACACATCTAAATAAAAGAATTTATCAAATGAAACGTATTGATCTTTGTGTCATTTTCCCACTTAAATGATGTCACTTTCTGGAAAGTGTTGTCATTAAAGAATTACATCATTTATTCATTTAAAGGGAATTGCAAAAGAAATTGCCAATCAGAATTATTTAACAGATAACAGATTTATCCTCAAAAAATAATAAAAACAAAACATATTAAATATTAAGCCCTATTTTACTCCATTGTGATTCCTATCTGCTCGTTATGGTGGGTATAATCTTCTCAAACAATTTACATTTTTCCAGCTTGTTAATAATGTTGCTGTACATTACTGGCAGCTGACTTCAATAATCACGACTGGCCAGCTGTCCCCTAACACCTAGGTTTACACTTGCTCGTGTTTATCCATGTTGTGTGCGCTGAACCAGTGTGTGTGTACTTGTGTATTTCAGCATTTGGAAGTACTTAGTGACGTTGCCAAGCATAATCCATGTAAAGCCCCTGGTTCAAAGAGGATCTGGGTTAGTACAGCGCACAGCCACTCTAACACTCTTGTATCAACAGCAAACGCTTGCTTTCATCTCTGCGTTGGGAAGATATCAAAATCAGATTCGAAGCAGCACACAAAGAAATGATGCAGAAAACAATAGATTCAGGTTTGTTTAGTTTTTATTGGCATTTAGTTCCGATTTTACATCAACTGACACATTTTGCAGATGTACAGAAATAAAAAGAGTGGCACTATCGTGATGTTGCTTCCAACCGAATGCATGTACTGACATGCCCATGCTGTACGGTAATGTCTACACATGGGGTAATAATAAGTGAAAGTGACACGCTGAATACATATATGACCACTTTAGGTGGAATAATCATTACTGAACACTGTCTAAAGGCGATTACAAAATGGCAGGCTAAGATAAGCAATCCCGTCATGTGATCTCCTGCACCTCACGGTCTACTTGGTCTCCTTCTCGCTACATCTGAATATGAAGCATGGCTTATATCGAGAAAAACACAGAGCATGGACACACAGATGACTGAAAACCTTTAAGAAATTTCATCCAAAATAACGTGTGTATAGTAAATATACACTTTAAAAAAACATAAAGAAACCAACAAAAAGAAGAAACTTCACGTGAGCTCTAGCCATCAAATATGCACTATGTACATTTAACCTTTGGAGAGAAAGATACAGAGTAAATGTGACCATTTACTAGACTATCAGTTAAGACAGACACACGACGATACTTCCTAGATAGAGCGTAGAGGGGCTGATAAGTGCATGTGTGCGAACAGGTTGGGTGAGAAGCACATGTGCACTGTTGCAGGTACAGCAGGGAGGGGAAAGGGAGCCAAAGCACTTCTCGCAGGGGTTTAGCCACTGCCCAACATCTTTGTGGCGCGCTGGTTGGCTTCGTCGATCCTGGTTTTGTTGGAATCGGCCTGGAAGACAAAAATAATAGATACAGATGGGTTTTTTGTACCTGGGAGTGATGTAATACAGTAAATTTGAAAACAGGGGGGGCCCATGAATTGGTTGTGTTGTGCGAACGTTGCCTGAAGGTTTCGCCCAGGTGGCCAGGCCAGGCAAACGTTGCTTCAACGTTGTGTGAAGGTGTCGTCCAGGGGCCCACTCAAACGTTTTGCCCATGGGGCCCACACAACACCATAATCCCTGCCTGGTCGTCCGTGATTGTACCATTTTGGACGGGACTAACACCTCCGTGTTTATTACGGAGGTGACAGGGTCTGTTTTGTACCCCTGGGCGTCACAGAGATCACGCGCTCTGTATGCGTGCATTGCTATAGTCATTCAGATTGATCACAATTAGTATAATCACAAATACCATGGTGAAGCTGAATGGCTAGTGCAGCAAAACCATGTTAATGTGTGGTTACTTTAGTTCAATTATTTTTATTTGTAGTAAACCCATGTTTAAATTTGATAACTAAAACATATCTGACAGAGTGCAGAAATGAACATGAGAAATCTTACCTGATACTGATATTACAATAGCCTGTCTTAACAGTTTACGTGATCTGGCTCTTTATTTGTATTTATTTATTTCTTTTATGCATCAAAATATTTTAAACGTGTGTGCGGTAAGAGGATCTACGGCATATCGCGTTGGCTAAAACACACAGGGAAACGAGTTGTAAAAAGTAAAATAGACTTCACATTCGGACTCTAGAATTATCACAGAGAGAAAACACAGACATGGCAGGTCGGATGGGATTAAAATCACCAAGTACGTCTGTGAAACAAAACATTCTCTAACGACCCCCTGTAAAACTAGTCCTGTCCTAATAGGGCTTTACTTTTAGTCATTATTTAGGTAGCACACTTACTCTGAATGCCTTTGGCCGAATTCAAATGAGCCATTTTTATTTTTTTGCTTTATATTGTGCTTAAAAAAATAATGTTTCAATACAAAAGAATGCCTTAAGGATTTTAATATGCAAGAAAGTGCAACAAATTATTATTGTCACATTAAATTAATAAGAACAAATTATCATTATTATTATTATTGAATTGAATTTATTGAATCGATAGCCCCTTGAGATCTAATTTTCATACATGAATAAATAAATAAAAATAATTTATATTAGTATTTTATAATATTTTATATTTTATTGTTGATTTATAATTCTATATTTATTTAAATAGCCTCTTGGAAGTTTGCTGAGCTCTTGATTAAGAATCACAATTCATTTTATGATTTTCTTTATCTGCTCTTCAGTAAAATTTTTGATTTTAGTGTTTTTTATGTAATAGCGCTTCAATTAAGTTATACTGCTTTAACATATTAATATAAATTAGAATAATTATATTACACTATACAATTATATCATATATTTTTTACAATAGTAATATATCAATTTTAATAAGTTTAGGTAATCTTGAATAATTTATTTTGTTCTTAGCATTATGTTTCATTAGGATTAACATTATTTTAAACATTAATTTAAACAGTTTCACCCTGCAGCTTCGTTGAAAGTACAGTATGTTGAAGCTCCCTGAGTGGTTGTGTTTAAGAGCAATAGTAATAATAATGGATACCCATTTAAAAAGCTTTGCACTCCTCACACAAAAATAGATCTCAGAAGGTACTTCAACAGTGGGATGTGACATTGCGGTCTCCACTGAGGCGCTTGTGTTGGATAATAATTTCTCCAATATTACAATATCATGATCTTACCATATCCATAATCCTGTCGATTTGACGGTTCTGGGTGTCGATCTCGTTGCCCATGTCGAGAGCCATGTGGCGGAGGTTACCGATGATACTTCCCACTTGCTCCAAATTCTCATCCATTTCGTTCTCTCGTGCATCATTTGTTACCCTGAAGACATACAAAAACCAGACTGGGTTTATTGAGAGCACTGACTGGGATGGGCACAATACCCTCAGGACGATTTTTACATTAAAGTCAACATGGAAATGCATTCGCAACCCATTTTACTTCCATAATGTGATAAAGTCTTATGAAATAGATGAGAAACGTGTAGTTATTATATTCTGATCAAATATTTCAAAAACCTGTTTTACCTGTGAACTAACATGCACCAATGAATCAGGAACATGAATTTATCAGTGCTGTCAAACGCTTTTTTTTCAAATTACGATTAATTGCAAAAAATACGAGATTTTCTTCACATTGATATACAGTGGGTACGGAAAGTATTCAGACCCCCTTAAATTTTTCACTCTTTCTTATATTGCAGCCATTTGCTAAAATCATTTAGCACCATCTCAATGATGATCAGAAGAAATGGACAGCACCTGAGTTAAATATATGAGTGTCTCAGGACTTGAATATTTACTTGTTTTTCTGTCTATATGGGATGCTGTGTGTACATAATGAGGAAAAATTAGCAAAGGGCTGCAATATAACAAAGAGTGAAAAATTTAAGGGGGTCTGAATACTTTCCGTACCCACTGTATGTGTGTGCTGTGTATATTTATTATGCATAAACAATGCATGCATATATTTCAGAAAAATATATACTAAATATGTTTATATATAATATAAATTACATCAATATAAATATATAAGCAATTCTAATATTTGCAAATGCAAATAATTTCCAAAATATATACTGCATGTGTTTGCATTCATTCATACATAATAAACATACACAGCACACACATAAATATATACACAGTATATATACATAATGTAAACAAAAACCTTTTATTTTGGATGTGATTAATTACAATTAACATGACAGCCTTGCAATAGAATAAAAAATCAAGGTAGTGCTGAATTTTTATTTCATGACTCATGCTTTGAATCTTGCAATTTTTTAGATGTAAGCTCAGAATCTATTTAGAATTGAGTCTGGGGAAAAAGTTACAAACTCAGAACTACAAGAAATAAGTCCGAATTCTGAGTTTATATCTTTGAGTTCATATCACAATTCTTAATTTCTTTCTCAGAACAGCGAGAAACAAAAAGTATTGGGAGATGTAAACTAAGAATTCTATATACATTTGTGAGATAAAATGCCACAATTACATTTAAATTTAACATGCTTTCAGGAAAGAAAAAGGACATTAAGCACATGATGATACAGTTTACTTACATTACCTAACCCAAGGATTCTGTCAACACGAGCATGACTAGAACAACTGTCTAAAACAATTAAGTTGTATATGGACTCTAGCTAAACATTTCGTTTTGTTATTGGACTGATGGGATATTTGGAGACAGCGGACCAACAGCACAGTGGTTTCATGACCATTCCTGACGTGCCTGCAGCTACAGTCTGGCACAAAGCGGACATTCGTCTTCTACAGACAATTACAGAGATCCTCCTGACTCACTGACAAGAGAAGCACGGTGTACTTACTGCTGATATACTAGATAGATGAAAACAACCACAGCACAATTAGCTTTCGCTCACACAGTCAGCGTTTGGGACTGACAAGAGTATTTACTAACATGTCGCTCAAACTGATCTGTCCACACAACAGCAGACAAGAGCTAATGATCAAAAAATGTCTGTACGAGTAACTGACATCAATACACTGTTCTATTTGGCAAGTGATGCCTGTAACCATAGCAACAAATAGCAATAGTAAACACAGAGACTTTATATTATGTTGCTACGTTGCTATTGCTTTCATCTGCTCAGAAACTCTCCAGTTATTTTTTATCCTTGCATTGCACCTAAAATCATTTAGAACATTCTCATAAGCTACTAGTAATTTTCATAAATAATTACAGGCTTGCACTGAATTAAATTAGAAAATGGTAGAAAGGTAGAACTAAATACTCTCCAATACTAGCTAAGTGGAAAAATGCCCAGAAACGGTTTTACAGGTCCATTTACAACCCTAGAATTTGACCCTAGAATGAAACAGTCTGTTTT
>JAUMHQ010000078.1:3476310-3491824 GCA_032361165.1 Enteromius paludinosus
GAGACTCACAGTATGTTATGTTCATGTACTGAACTGTTATTATTCAACCATGCCAAGGTACATTCAGTTTTCCATTCAATGGCACCTTTAACATACTATAATTATTTTTATTTGATCATATCATATGTCAGCTTTATCATTTTTTATTTATTTTTCTTCGTGTTTCCATTCCTTGTTTTTATTTATTTAAACATAAAATGTATTAATCAATTTATTCCTCATTTGTAAGTTGCTTTGGATAGGATAAAAGGGTCTCCTAAATGACTAAATGTAAATGTAAGATAATACATTTTTTTGTACACTTTTACAGCAAATTACACATCATTGTTTTGGCATATCAAATCTACGATGTTGGTGTTGCTAACAACATGCTTATAGAATAAAGTGACACATTTCATGATTTGTCAAAATATAACATTAGGAATCTCTCAAAAGTCTTATGACCCAAGTCCTCTGAAGTCAACTGAATTTGCAGCAATCTCTCCTAAGTAACTGACCTGCGGATGAATCCTCCGCTGATGGCCATCTGCTCACGTTCATCGACCACACGGGCCGGCTGGCTGGACACAACCCCATCCTGGTTATTACCCCAGGACTGGCCACCACCTTTCAGCCTGAACAACCACAGGAAGTGAGAGAGGCAGGGTGAGAAGCCGAATGGTGTTCAGTAACAGTATAAAAGCACTAGACATGCACTGAGAGGAACTACATGCAGATAGAGAACACTTAAAACATGGAACGGTGGACAGGATTATCTGCATGTTATGGAATTACATGCACTAAAGGTGCTCATGAATAAATGAATGACGCTTTCCTGGAGCTAATATACACGTGTCACTTATGGGAGGGTGTGACAGACAATTACATAGACACTGATGGAGACGTGACAGTTAATTAGAGGAGGGTCACAACAATTATCAAGGCGAGGAGACAAAGAGAAACATTCAAAAGTAACATGTTCTCAGTGAAAATACAGATTAGGCCTATTCCAAAGGTATAAAGTCTGTTCATTAAACATTTAGATACAGCATTTTTGCATTTTAATGAAATCAATATACCAATAGAAAAGCATTTATCATAATAAGTAACATGCATTGCATTCAGGCGGGAAAGGGTATTGGGCTGTTTAGTAACAGTATGCATACAGTAAAGGTCTAAGGCTTTGTTCACACTGCACCCATTTTTCAAATCCAATGTTTAGTAAGTGATGAAATCGGACCTGTTTGTTTAGACAATGTTTAATCAATATCCAGTATATAACAGTCACCACAGAAACTTAAAAAATGTCAGTTCTTCCACCATTTACTCATCCTCATGTCACTTGGTGGAACACGCTAAAGAAAAATTCCTTAGTATTTTCTGTCCATATAACTAAACATATAACATGTTTAACTAAAATAAAGGCAAAAAAAAATAAAAAATACTACTAATGAAAATAAAATATATGACCTTTGGTAGCTAATCGAAATAAAATAGGTTGAAACTAAAATAAAAATAAATAAAAGCTAAATAAACTGTAAAAAATTAATAAAGAAATAAAAGAAAAAGACAAAAGCTGAAAAAGACTGGAAATATCTATACATAAAAAAGCTAATAATATATATACTAATATATATATATATATATATATATAAATAAATATTATAACAGTATATAAATAATACTGCCATTGATTTACACTTGACATAAACAGTTTTTTTTTTGTGCTCCACAAATGAAAACTCGCATAGGGTGAGTAAATGACGACAGAATGTGAACTATCCCTTTAAGTGCCACATGATCCCAAGAGAATTTCTTCACAGAGAAATGTAGCTAAAATTCAAGAGGCCCAGCATTCATATTTGTATTGATGAGCCCGCCCTTGAGCACTTGGTTTGTCAAAAACGTGCTTTTTACAGGTTTGAGGTCCAGATACACACGTACCTAAAAAAATGGGATTTTTTTCTGCTTGTCTGAACAAAGCTCACAGCAACTCTCTAAGCAATGCAGGTGATTTCCTATAATCTATTACCTTTCATTTCAACCTTTTATGTAAGATAGGGGTGTTAACAGCTATATGGAGATTTCATGGTACACATTGCCTTATGCCACTGTCATTGTGACTGCAGGAGCTGATATGAAAAGCTCTGACCAGAGGCAGCGAGACTCAACCGTGACCTTAATCCTTACTGACACAGACACAGGTGCGTGTCTTTAAAAAGAAACATGAATAAAAGTTCTGAGGTAAGCCAAAACCTCCTTTACATTCACCTACACATGCTTTAAAGTCAACATGAAATCAAAATTGACCTTGTTTACCTTTTTAATACACGTTCGTGTCATACTGTGCATGATTCATTATCTTTCATCAAAATGTAACAACTTGCATCACCCTTGAATGACTTTTCTCTTCGGCTTACAAGCCCTCTAATCAAGCCACCTGTCATAAAGAAAGTCCGTTTCCCATTCCAATCAAAAATATTTACTATTAGAATAACTACTGAATATCCATTATACAAAGTTGCTTTTCATGTTGACTTTAAAAGTAAAAAAGAATATATACATTTACTTGTTTTCCTCTGTTACACTTTGATTACTTCAACCCCAAATACATAAAAGGAATAAGACTCTACCCATTAGTTAACATTCATAAATACTTCATCAAACAACTGGCGTATGGCGAAGGCCTGCAATACCGCCAATGACCGTTCAACACCTTTCAGCCAGTGACAGTTGCTCACATGAGTATTTATGCAGTGCCTGCACCATTATGCAAGAGTTGGTCACACAGAATATAATTAGCATAATATTTGCAACTCATGAAACAAAGAATAATAAGAACCGATGTCTGTGACCACTTGGATACTGCTGAAAACTTGACTGAATGTGTTTGTGCGTTTACTAGGTTTAAGGGTGCGCCAAGTCATTTTTTCTTTAATTAGCAAATCATTTTAATGTTAATTACAAAAACCCCAGTGAAGAATTAAGCTACCCATAAAGCTCAAACAATATCTATTAATCAGAGAAACCACTATTAACATGTACACAAGACACGAATATGTTAATCGGTGACTGTCCTTTCCTATATGAAGCATTATGAATTGCTTCATTGTCTTCCTATATAATGCATATAGCCATGTAAACATATAGTAATTTGCTCAAATAAGTTTTGCATGTAATTTTAAAAAACAAGACGTTTCTACTTTTTGAAACCATACAATGCAATGGCTTTCTGATATTGTCAGTTGCTTCCTTTCTGATTAAATCAGTGTTTTTGAAAGGACCGACTGCTTAGTTAATTAGTTACTTATACTGCTAAATGAGGACTTACTCAAAGGAAGTCCTAGTTTAGTTCCTGGATTAATCTTTTTTTAAATGAACCAACAGTTCAATCACTCTCAAATCATTTCAGTAAATGATTCAGTGACTCACAGAGACTCACTTGTTTTGTCCCTGAATGAATCAGTCATTTTGAACAAATCAGGTGAGAAAATGATTCAACGACTCACTTTCAAACACTTGTTTCCTTTCTGAATGAATCAATGAATTGTTTGGACTGACTCACCTAAAGAGAGTTTTTATTGTCCCTAAATGAATTTGTGTTTTGAACAAATCCAGTAAAAATGATTCAGTGACTCACACATAAATGAGTGTTTTTGAATGAATAAATTAAGACGAGTCACTGAAAAATCCTCACTATCCAATAGTCTGTAAGAAAATGTATATGATCATTCTCGGGGCTCCACTTAATCGATCAAATTTCGTTGACTAGAACAGGATGAAAAATGACTTAGTGCACCTTTAAGGCACGAATAGCACATAATTAGCATAATTAATCAGCTGTACTGTAATCAGTTACACAGGCCTTTACATTGCCAAGATATCATTTTCAACCATGTTATCCACATGCAGTGACATGCTTTGCCTTTCAGGAAACCCTTTTGTAAGAAGCCAGCTCTGCCAGCCTCAAGTAAATAAAGCGTGAATTTCTAATCTGCTGTCCGCAAAATTCATTCAAGGAGTGTGTAAAAAGCTTGCATTTCAAAAAGTAGCACATGCATATTAAGGAGGCACTTAACATTTACGAACAACAGTCCTTGACCAACGGATCAGTAAAGCATGGTGCCCAGCATATTTGTGCATTCAGCCGGCAGAGACCTAGAGAGGGCCTACAGCTACAACTATGGGTTAACCAGTGGAGCCGCAGACGGACTTAGCTCTACCACCGTCCCCATGCACAGAGAAGTAGTCCAGGCAGAGCGCAGTTGGGGGAAGCGGCAGCTATGGAGCGAGCAAGAGCGAGCGTGCAAACTGGCCACGTGCGTTTTTTTTCCTATTTGTCGGGTTCAGGCAGGCAAGCAGGCAGGCAGGCGACAGGCATCACCTACTTGTTACATGGACATGGACATAGACCACAGAGATTTCCTAGATCCGTCAAATTCTTTTCTGCTTCTTTCATGTCCTTATTGATCTGATCCATTCCCTCTTCGATGCGCTCCAGTTGTTCTGATTTAAACATTAGTCAATTACGCCCCCAAAAGAAATAAAGAGTGCGAAAAGGGAACAAGGAGGGAAAGAGAAAGGGAAGGCAAAGAGGAAAAGAGGGACAAAAAGAAAGAGAGAGGCTTAAACATTCACAGTGACAAGAGACAGTCAGACAGCAGCAGACAGGTGAGAGCCTTGGACGCTTCACCAGTACCTACTTGTCGCAGGGACATACAAGTCCACAGCATTTGCCTACATCTTTTAAACTTTTCTCAGCTTCCATCATGTCTTTGTTGATATGGTTCATGCCATCTTCAACACGCTCGAGTTGTTCTGGTCAGGACAAAGGGGTGACAGTAATGAAATGAGACTTTGCATCCTGGCAGACAAACGATGATGACAAATGACATCTAAGCTGCCCAAAAACACATCTACTTAAAACGTGAGACATCTGAATGAAGAGGTGGCTGGTTAGGTTAGGTCGAGCCCGAGAACATGGGCCATGAGGGGTAGAGCAATATATGCAAAAAAAAAACCCACATGCATTGACTTGTTTATTTTGTGCTCAACTTAACAATTTGTCAGCAATTATTAAAAAAATAGTTCACCCAAAATTTTTGGTTCCCTTCGGTCAATGGTCTCAGAAATATCTTTAATCTGACAATTAATATGAAAGGTTTATATTTTGGGAGTCACAAATAAGAGGTTGTATGCAATGTCAAAAAACTCATTTTCTTATAATATTAATTTATTCTTACCTTATTGGTTAACGACTCCCAAACAATTTGTTCAACATTTCATTTTTCCAAACCCCTCCTTTGTGTGACACTAATCTGTAGTGATTGGTTGAGCTTTTAACGCTCAAAAAGTGGCACTTATGGTGAGTTCAGACTGCACGATTTTCAAAGTAGTCATGTCACAGATCTTTTCACACTGCATGACTATCAGGGGTAGCATTCAGTCGCTGCTGTGTTCACACTGCATGATAGATCGGTGACAGGGGCTTTCACACTGACTTTACAATAAGAAGAATCTCCGACAACTTTGTCTCACTGCCAAACCCAAGCAAGAAGTGACACGGAAACAACGTGAGGTCACGTGTGCAAGACGGGAGTTCTCACGTGAGACTGGGATTATTATTAAAAATAATAGCAAGCAAAATAAGTTTTCCATACATACAAATTGCATGTGCGCTCATTTGCAACGAAAAGAAGATTATGGATGAGGATAACTCGCTTCTATACTTTCGTAACTCCTCCCCCAACATCCCGCTGCCCTGGATGTTGTTCTCTCATTGGGTGTAGGGAATCGCTGATGTTATTCAGTCAGAAAACATTTCACACGGCATGATTTTGAATCGCTGACAGGTCCAGATATTTAGCATGCCAAATATCTCACGGGTGTCGGCGACACGTTGGCGATTCTCTCAGATCGCGTCATTGATAGTTTACACTGTGTGATTGTCACTCGCTCGAATGAGCACCGATTTGTCTGTGATTTTGGGGCGTTTGTCTGCAATTCCTCAAAACCTGTCGGCGAGTCAAAAACGGGGCTAAAATCGTGCAGTCTGAACTCGGCGTTAGTGGCAAAGAATGAATTTGCATTTTCATTCAAACAATGGTGAAATCTAGTTTTCCCAAGTCTGTATGTGTAACAAGTGGGCGGGCAATATGCTAATAAAACATGAAATGGCTTGGGACTCCTTTTAAAAAATGACTCGTTTCAATGATTTAGTGTCAACTCTTTCTTTTGAGAGACAATAACTTTATACACGGTACACTGTCAGATTTATAACTTTGCAGGATGTTTTCAAGGTAGTTTTCAAAAATCCATAATAGGGGAGAGACTGGGGCTGCTCTAAAAACAGGACTGCATAACAATCAAATGATGAAATTGAAGAAGGCTCAGAACAACATAAGTGTGACTTCATTTTTGGGTGAACTATTCCTTTAAAAATCAAAAAGCGCATGCTAATTTTTTGTAATAGGGATGCTCCTCTGAGCCTTTATTGAATCCAGTGGTTGTCGGAATGAATGCTTGGCATCACTGGGCACTTGCTCACTGTAACTGAGCTAAACTGAAAAAAGAAAGTCAGGATGATTATGAATGTGTGAACATCGTGAGCAAACGCTGAGAAAGAAAAAAAGATGATCAGAAACAGAACAGAAATAAAAAGCAAAAGGGAATGAAATATGGAGCAGAAATATTAGTTATTGTGTGGTAAGGGGAAGTTAACTGAAGAATGTAATGGTTGATCATTCATGAACTGAAATGAACAACAGACTGAAGGGATACACATTCCTTTAGGGCTTTAGAAAACTGTAAAATCCCTGGGGGAGCACAACAGATTTTATAAGAATGAGCAAAAGATTCCCTTTTAAGTGTCTGTTTATCTGCCCTTAATTGAACTTGAAAGCTGAACTGAAATTGATGTTCTTCTTAGCTAGTTTAAATACAACTGATTGTGTGAGGTTTCCACCACATACAGACAACAAGCCAAATGGCTAATTGGGTTTTGCTGTTAATCCCATGCGCAAGAGCAGCAAAACTGAAGAGAGAGGGGGAAGGAGGCAAGGACGATACGGTGGGGCACTCGTCTCTTTTTCGTACACTTTTTTGTATCTTAAGGTGAATAACACCAATACTGAGCCAGAAGTGTGATGGCACACAGACTGTAGTGCATTCACTGAGCTATTTTAGTGCTTTTCCAACCAACTACAGCTAACCAGGATGGCTGAGTGGTTAAGGCGTTGGATGTAAGCTCCAACGGACAAATCAAATTCAAACCCCTTTCCTGGTAGCAGAGTTATTTCTGGATGCAATTAATTGACTGCAAATGGTACTCAAGATGTTAACAGGTAGGTCAAATCTTTGAATTCGCCGTAACAACCAGGATGGCCGAGTGGTTAAGGCTTTATGATTTAGATTAAATGGGCAAATGACCTTGTGGGTTCAAATCCTACTCACAGTAGCGAATGAAAAAACCTAAAACCAGGATGGCCGAGCGGTTAAGGCGTTGGACTTAAGATCCAATGGACGTATGTCCTCGTGGGTTTGAACCCCACTCCTGGTAACACAGCTCATTTCAAACATTGAAAGACATTGTGTTTGGTTAAAGTTATGACATATTCTATCTGTAACTAAACAGATGGTGGACCATACCCTTTGGGATATTTAAAATTGTAGACTGATACCCAAAGGTTGTAGGTTTAAAATGCTGAAAATATGACTAATGAGCTACCATTGCAGTGCCCTTGAGCTAGCCAATTACCTTTACGTAGGTCTTTAGTTAAAAAAAGGTACATTCTTTATATGTCCCTTTATAAGTCTCCTGAAGTGGACTTCTAACTGAGAGCCTTCTGAGCTGTAGAAGACTATTACGTTCAGCAATCAGAGCACTGCTTTATGAGACGTGTTGTTTTTCTGCTCTAAAACTGGAGGCAAGAAAGGTGGCGGGATCATTTAAGGTAGGAAATGGATTGTCCTGAGGCAGTCTGAGGAACACAACATCCATAATTTAACACAACGAGAAGAAGGGCTGTATGTTGTTTTGACAGACTAATTAAAATTTCTCTTCCATGTGGAAAGGAACTCAACGCTTCTTATTATCCACATAAAACCGAATAAAGCCTTAAGCATTACAAAGGCTTAATTTGTCAATAGAGACGTGACTGTTTCTATTAAACCGAGTCACATCATTGACAAATCAATTATAGTTTTACTTTTCATAAAAATGCTAATTGTCTAATTATCCTAAAACAGCATTGAGTGTTAACTTGAAAGTTTTTCACCCCAGGGATTGTACACAGATATATTTCATCTGATGAAGAGGAGAGCTGTTTGTCATTACCAGCAACATCGATCGTTCAATTTACCTCTTTACATGACTCTCAAAGCTTCGCTTTTGACATGACGGCCTGATGTTTATAATTGTTTAAAATCACTTCTGCAAAACAGCTCATTTGATAAAGTATAACCAGTAGCCTATAGACAGTTAAGTTCAAATAAGCAAATAAAAATGACTTACTGCACAACTAAATGATTCCATAATGAGTTTTTCACCCGTAACTTACCTCCCTGTTCATCCAGCATAACCAAAGTTCTGATACCAGCATCTTTACTCTAATCCATCAAGAATGGCAAAGCATAAGAAAAGAGGAAATAAATAAGTGAGAGAAGCCTACAGGTGAACAGAAAGGAGATTCACACATATTTAGGTCAGATATAAGATGAGAAAAGAACAGCAGGGAATAAAAGAGCTTTTCAGCAGAGGACAGACTGTAGCGCACAGCATTATAACAACTATTGAAATTCTTCAAGAGCGCTTTATTAATTTGGCAGGTAATTATATGAAGGCAATGAGTTGGCAGACAGTATGGAGCTAAAATTAGCGTAGAATTGTAAACACAGTACAGGACTGAACTCTGAAGGTATGTGTGCAATATGGTGAGCCGTTCTCCGAGGCGCACCCAGGTTCTATTGACCTAAATAACAGCTGATTAACTTATTCCCGAATCCCACATCCCCTCATTATTTTAACTAGATGATTGAGCACTGTACCTACATAAATCACATATGTAACAGGAAAAAAATATTAATACTTAATTTTAGTAAAATATCCCCACTTATCAGCTCTGTCAACTCATTTTATACTAATAATTACAGGTATGTTGCGCATTTAATCAAAGTGACATATGGCATAATGGAAACTGGAAGCGTTTAATATGAAATCAGATGCAAGAACCAGATGGGAACATTCTATGTGTTCAGCACCGCTAACCTTTGAAGTTCATTAGCAGCCCAAGTATGCAATTTTCTTCCAGCAATGGCAAAAATGAAGCGGAAGAATGATTTGTTCATAACTTCAGATAACCAATTTCAAGATGTAATTCAAAAAGCTTGGTACTGGGCCTGTTTTTTTAAGAACCATTACAATATAGCAACCAAAAATATTATGCATCTTCGCTGCAATGATTTTTATTTTTAACGTGCAATATGTTTTTAAAGGTTTTTATGTTACTCAAGATGTTTGATGTTTACTGTCGTGAGAGCTGCCACTTTAAATGTTGTCGCATTCAGAAAATGATAAATAAAGTCAGTCTAATAAGCCTTCTGGAGCCTTTGTATTATACTAACAACACTATTCAGACACTAGGGTCTGTATTTTTATTTTACATTTCTAATATAGAGTAAATATTTGAACATTGTTGCAAAGAACACCAACAATTTTTAAATAACTACCGGTTTCAACAATTAATGTTAGAAATGCTTTGTTAATCTCCATTTTTGCATATTATAATTGTTCATGTGACAAATTAATTGATTAATTTTAAATTCAATTATTACATTAATATTTTACAATGGTATTGTTTTTATAGTTTTTCTGATCAGAGAAAAGTAACCTTGGTGAAAAAAACATTTAATAAAAAAACGATATGATTTATACTAGAACTAGGTTTCTGATCTTTATAATGCCAAAGAAGCCACCACTTTTTCTGGACACAATCTTTCATCTCCACATGTGGGGTCAGGAGTGTTTGATCCCTATTAGACACTAGAAAGACTCGTTTTCTCTCCTGTGTCTCGCCGCTGCCCTATCAGTAGCACATACGTAGATAGAGTTTCTCTGAAATCATTATTGATTTTTACCACGGAGAGGAAATTCGGTGCTATTTCACCGTCTCCATTTCTGACCTTCAGCGGCCACGAAAACAAGCAGTGCACCAAACTCTACGTAAAAATGGCTTTCCATACACAGCCAGACTGATGAGTAGGAATTTCTCCTAGAGATCACAGTGTGTCTATATTTGTATCTTCAATATGCAATGTGTAACTGAATATGCTGACAGAACAGCATGATGGTTTTCTGCTTTTTTACTGAGTTGAGTCAATATCTTACCTCTTCGACCAGCTGCAGCATGCGGCGAGTACTTTCCAAAGACTGTAGAAAGAAAAACATACTCATTATTACCCACAATGCACACAAAAGCTAATATGTTCCTGCTTGTTGTTTGGTTCTTCGTGTTGTTATCTGATCGCTAGAGTAGGTACAAGGCCATATCGTTCACAATGTCAGTTCCGACAGCATATTACTAATGGCTGCCAAGTTCAGACTGAGCTGAATGTACAGCCATTTCTGTTCCCCCTCCTTTCCTTCCTGTTCCTTCAAAGAAAGCTCAAGATAGCATTATCCACTCATGAATATTTAAAGCTCTCCCATTCCAGTCCAGTGTATATATCTGAGCTGAAGAAATATGACTGTGCCGTGCCACTGGATGCTCAATAGCAGGCTGGCATTAAAGATCATAATTGAGATCTTGATTTTCTTTGTGGAGAGCTTTCATCAAGAGTCCTACCATAGATCATATGGAACCAGACACCACCTTGTCATTGAGGTTTTGAAGGTGAATGGTGTCATTTTTTCAGTGTTAATAATGTCTCATGTGCCACTTTAATGCATTAGACACTGACAAAGTGTCAAGAAAAACAATCAAATACCTGGTAAGTAAATTTTGATCTCACACAATAATCAGATTGTTTACTGATGCTATTCAATTGAGAGAGAAATGTTTGAAAAATTCAATTAAATTCAATTCAAGTTTATTTATATAGCGCTTTTTACGCTACGAAATGTTGCAAAGCAGCTTTACAGGAAATTAGGTTTCTACAATATGTTTATATATTGTAGAAACATAATATATTTAACTTATGGCAAAATTTGTTAATTCTGTATGTTGTCTGAGGGCTGGTATCCTCTATGGTGCTCTGAGAGGGTTGACATCATCTCTTCTCGGGTATTCAGGTGTTAAAAGCCTCTGGTTAATGTTTGCTTACATTTTTAAGGATCATGGCTTGTCTGTGAATGTTTCAAATTAACCAGACAATGTCAGAAACCTGGTTTTCAGTTTGCATATATTGTTCAAGGAAAATGTTCCAATTTTAGTCTATTTTCACTGTAATATCAATAGTTGTGCATTTCACCATACTTTAAAAATGACGTTATAAAAGTCATAAAATCCAGATCTGATCATCGGTGCGTTTCCTGAACAAAGATGTAAATCGCTGATTAACCATCATAGTACGATGCATTGTTTTGGAAACGAACTAGCTACACACGACTGTTTCCAGAACACGGTCGCATCTCTGTCGTTTGAACCACGTTAGCTCAACAACATGGGGCCATTGTTAAAGACGTCACACGCATGTGGTGGAGGAATGACTATTTAACCAATTAGAGATCTCCAAGATGCTGCTGTACTGAACATGACACGTATTGACTAACTTATTTTTTTTGTTCACTGTCATTTTGCTTTCTTTGATCTTTGAATCATCGCGGGTTCCCTCTTACGTCATACTCCGAGGTTCCCTTTTCAAAAACAGCGTTTAGAATGGACGCGCAAAGATACATACTTAAAAACGCATTTTATATTTAGATAGAACGTAAGATAAAGATAGTAATGCATGTTAGTTTGCTTCTTGTGTCCAAGAGCATATTTATTCAAACCCATGCATTTTACTAAAAAGAAGCTATGCTTCTAACTGTAACCCCCTGGGGTTCGCTTCCACCACAACTCATCCGAGAGGGTCTCGAACTCAGGTCTCCAGCATGGGAGGCAGGCGCTCTACCAAAGAGGCTAAAGGCTACTTACTTGCTGGCCTACCACAGGTCCAAAGCTGTAGTTCCAACCACGTACGTTTGTGTCGTTGACTGCCAATGTTCTTTGAACTAGCTTTTGGGAAACACCCCAGATAAGTTGTCACAATTCTGAGAATAAAGTCAGAACTGGAAGACGTAAAATTGAAATTGCAAGAAAAAAAGTCAGAATTGTAAGATTTTTTTATTTTTTATTCAGGCTTAAACAGGCTTCCATAGTATACAGTGTATTTTTCAATAGTTTACATCCTTTTATTGTATTTATTTATATATTATATACGTTTTTATTTTAATTGGCTTATATTTTCAGTTTTCATTTTAATTTTAGTTTTACATTTTGCCTTTACTACTTTTGTGCTTTATTTTTACTTCAGATTCAGCAATTACTTCCACTTAAACCTCTTTTTCAGTTAGTTGCCAATTTCTCATCTTCACCTTTTTCACATTTTAATTTTCCATTTAACAGTAATGTATTAAATGCATTTATTGCCGATATATTTCAATGACAAAAAACAATGTAATAATTTTTAAAAACAGTGAGTTTTAATGTTTCCCTGATTTGAACTGTACAGATAATATTCTTTAAATCATCTTCTCGTGTCACCCCTCCCACATGCAGTTGTGTGGCAAAGTTGAGATTGTTCAGCAGGAGACGTGTATGATTAGAGGTCTATCAAAGCTAGTGCCGAGCCCCCACTGTGCAGGTGCTGTGAGGGAGGTAGTTTCTGTCTGAAATAAGTGGAGAACCTCTCACTGATCACCACTGCTTCTGTCTGGTGGTAACCAAGCAGCTTCCACTGCTCCGTGACAAATAGAAGAGAATTCTTAATATAGAGCTGCTACATTTTGCACAAAAAGGATTTATTAATTCGGAGATGCTCTTTAGAGTGGCTCTGTCTTCTATTGCATGTCTGGAAGACGTCATGGTGTGTTCATTCTCCTTCACGCTGGGACGGGTCTATTTATAAACAGATGCTGCCTGTATTTAGTGTTTATTTTTAGACCTGCATCTCCCATGCATGTTGAAGGTGTTCTTACCTCATCGCCCAGCTGATCAGCTCTGGCCTGCATGTCCGACAGCTCATTGCGCATGTCAGCCTCTTCTGCCATGGCTGTTGGAGGGATGAGGTGCTCGCCTCTAAATGGGAAACGTAGCTCTTACTTGACAGCTGGAAAAGAGATGAAAAAAGCTTAGTTTTAGGCTATGCCAAAGAAGACCAAAGCGAGCAATCCAGGCAGATCTGGTACAGCAGTGCCCAAAAAAGTTCAATAATATATTGTTGAATGAACAAACAAGAATTTGTAAGTGACTCACAGTGCCATGCATCACATATACGGATCTGCATTTCATTCTATTTTCATTTGAAGACAATAATCGAGCAAGTATTGCATGGCAGTCAATACATCTAGACTCATTCTCAGAAACTGACTCATCAATTCGAGGACTCAGGTTACTCAAAGCACAAAATAGAAAGAGAAAAATGATAGATCGAAGATGTGTACTGAGAATTACATTGCGAATGCATTCAAAAAAGCATAAAAATAACTCTCAAGCCATATAAGATGTAGATTAGTTTGTTTATTTATAAGAAAAGATTTGGAGAAATTTAGCACTACTACTGTACTTCACTTGCTCACCAATGGATACCCTGCAGTGAATGGGTGCCGTCAGAATGAAAGTCCAAACAGCTGATAAAAAACAACAATAATCAACACAACCCCAGTCCATAAATTCACATCTTGTGGCGTGAAAAGCAGTTGTTAAATGTTAATGTACTGGAGCCATGTGGAGTGTCACTGCAGAGGATCTATTCGTGATAAATGATGTAATGCTACATTGTAAGCAAATACAATTTTTGGGGGGTAAATTATTCCTTTAAAATCAACAAAACTTAACTTATTTATGGATAGGAGTAAAAATAATGTACAATCCCAAAAATCTAATCATCTAATCACATAAGTAAAAAGGGTCACGAGCACCTTTTAATGTTGACTTCAGGCACAAAATGCTCTATCTAGACTGACCACAGGGTCATTTTCAAGAGCATTCATTGAAATTATACATATGTCACATCCATCAAGGGTCTTGGATGCTTTCATAAATGTACCTTGAGATCATTAATTCTTCTTTTACTGAATCTCAAGCACAAATAAATAAAGATGCTGTTATAATCTAGTTTAAATGTAGAAAAGCATTGGACACAAGTGTGTCATGTTGGCTGCAGCATCATCTTGGCATCCGGGCACTGGCATGTTTCCCTTACATTCCTCATCTCCTGGCATGGAACACCATTAATCTGCCTACTGTTGATCAACATAGAGACCAATCAGAGATTTTACCAAGATCTACCGCTTTAGCACAACACCACTTCTTTAAATAGACAATAGATTGCATTTCTTTTATGCATTTAACATTTCTGTCCGAAACACTTGCAATGCCTTCAAATGAATAATTTTATCTGTTATCTGTGAACCAAAGCCATGACCTCCTCATTGCTTGCATTGTGCCAGTTGAGCTAAAGACAACAAGAGTCGACATTTTTTTTCCTGGTTGGATGGTGCCAGGAATACATGACCACCAGTCCATGCGATATTACTTTAATCAAGTGTAAGTTGGCATCAAGTCATGTAAATATATTGCCAGAAATCTGCTGGAAGTGCTGCCGGTGCTCCCTGTCATTAGCCATTTCATCTTACGCCAACTGAAAAAGGCAGCAGACCTCTGATACTCTCTGATCTTCTCTCTAGCTGCTCTTTCTATCTCTCTCTCTCTCTCTCTCTGCGCTCCAGTGGTGAGAGGTCCAGAGAAAACGTGAGTAATTAACTTACTCTCTTTTCTATTATAAGACAATTAGATTAACTAAAGAATCACATTTACAGAGCGTCAAGGCGAAAGCCTGCTGATCTGTGGCATGACTCTTGTGGCGTCTTGCTTTTATTATTGTGTTCTAATGTCATTCTTTTGTTTTACTAATGAAATGATGAAGTATCAACAGCCCTATTGTGTATCAAATGCAGTGTGAATACACTCCAAATCTGATGAATGGGATTCTATTGCTTATATAGTGACCAGGACATTTACACTATTATGATGACGTGTATTAAAAATAAATAGACAAAGGCAAAACGCGAGGTAACGTTAATTTTTAAAAGCCTATCATTACATTAATATTAATCGAACCTAAAATGACTAGAACAGGTTTTATGGCCATATATGCATCATACTGGTAATTTTTTTCTCCCATATACATATCTCTATGATATATTAGTATAGTCTTAATAATAAACTAAGCGTTAGCATCTCTCTAGTCACCAACAAAGCATTTAAAGGTGCCATAGAATGCATTGAGAGAATATTTTAAATTGTTCTCTGATATGTACATAGAAGGTATGTAG
>JAUMHQ010000078.1:3506029-3523459 GCA_032361165.1 Enteromius paludinosus
GATGGTGTTTGAGACTCACAGTATGTTATGTCCATGTACTGAACTGTTATTATTCAACCATGCCAAGGTAAATTCAGGTAAATTTTCCATTCTATGGCACCTTTAAGACTGGTTTGTCTCTGCTTGTAGCAAACTAATATATAAAACAAGACTTATTTTTAATCTCGGCCTTGAATAACATTTCTAGTCTCTAAAACCTGTTTTAAGAAACTCAAAAACCTTTTCCTCTTTACTGAGAAGCAGACTTTGGTTTGTAATCACAGTGATCTTGTTACCACAGCTCAAAGCTGACTATTTGTCTGTACTGATGACTGTTATCAAATGCTTTACTGTATACAAACTGACAGGTATCCGGTCTAAGGCAGTAATCGGGGGGTTTTCCACTATACAGACCTTTCACTAATTCAGTTTGTGACTGTAAACAGATTTTTATAATATGATTGGAGCAGATCAGATCAAAATAATAGATAGTTTTTAACACTGATTGTTGTTGTTGTCTAAAATACAAGAGAACTTTCATAACTTGTTCTCTCTGTTTAATCAGAAACTTGCCAGATGTTTCTGTAGAAGATTTTTTAAAGGTGGACCTGAGCCAGTACAAGTGGATCCACTGGGAGGTGAGAGTGTCTGCCAAATATTTTTCACTTGCTTCATAGTAAGACTCCAAGTTCACACTAGTCACACTGAAACACCATTTAATTCATTCTGGGCTGTGTTTAGTAGAGAATAAAGTAGAGAACTAAAGCCGATTGTTTACTAATGCGTTGTCAGGGCCGTAATGCCGAAGAACAAGTGAAGATGATTGAGTGGGTGAGAGAATATAACAGCAAGCAGGAAGAGAAGAACAGAATCACTATCTCTGTGGAAATCGAGAAGACCAGGGAACCCCTCTACCAGCTCTTCCCTCTTGGTGATTTGGTATGATTTTACCACGTTTCAAACAAACGATCACATTTATAAACCACATAGTCAAATGCTCTATGTAAACTGGTTTTGGAGCATCAGATCACTCAAAATATTTACATTTTGAACATTTATTTAAAATGTATAAATTGTAATGTGTTTATCTACTACCGGTCAAAAGTTTGGAGTGTGTGCAATGTGGTTTATGATTATTATGATTATTTAAGGTAGCATTACATTGATCAAAATGCGTTTCTAAGTTTAAAATTACATTAAAAAAACATTCATTTTAAATGATAATAATATTGCTCAAATTATAGTTTTTTTCATTGTTTCATTGTATTAAAAATTAGTGTTGGGTAATCGCATCCAAAATAAAAGTTTTTGTTTATATAATATGTGTACGTACTTTATATATTTATTATGTGTATATATATAAAGACACACATACACATACAATATATATTTTGAAAATATTTTTATGCATATACAGTGTTTATATCCATATAATGTATTTTATATATAAATATTTTTAATATATAAACAACATATTTCTTGCAAATATACACATGCGCGTGTTGTGTATTTATATATGCATAATAAATATTCACAGTACACACACATATATTTATTTTGGATGTGATTCATTGCAATGAACCACTGCCCAGCACTATTAAATATATCAATTATATAAATATATTTAAATAAAACCGTTTTAAATATATTTTAAAATATATGACTTATAAGTAGGTCCCATACACAATCTGGAATCCACTAATATTTCTCTTTTTCTTGCTTTGATTTTGAACATTTTTTAAATAAACAGAGCTGATAATACTGCACTGGGAGCTGAAGTCATAATATATAATAAATAGACATTCAACTAAATATTTAATAAATAAACTTGCAAGGAGAGCAGTGCAAATGTGGAAATCTGAGTGTGTTGATTGTATATGCAGGTCAGCTGATAAGCTTTGAGACATGTGTGTACACTACACAGGCTGCTTATCTGTGGCTGCTTTCACTCAGGTCTTTGTTAGTAAGGATGTGGCCAAGCACTTTGGGTTTACCTCAGCCGCCGCTGCATTGAAGGGTTTCTATGGCCGTCTGAGAAAGGGGTGAGTCAGTGGTTTAAAACCTCCACTAGATGTCATTAGTGATCTAAAAATTCTGGCCATGTCTATTCGTCATTCTGTAAATGAGTTTGCTTGTGTGTCTAGAGCTACCCTCATTTGTGCCTGGGCGGAAAAGGGAGCAGATGCCATGGGTCCCGATGGTGTAATCATCCATTCAGACACATTCCCTCCTGAGAAGCTTGTAGACACACTCGGAGCAGGCGATACGTTCAATGCTTCTGTGATCCTTTCCCTTTCAAATGGTAAGCTCTGATTCTGAAACACAAAGAAGTAAGGGGTTATTGTAAGTTGTGGATTTAAATCAAGCTGGTTCCTTTCTCTTTTCTGCAGGGGGCAGCCTACAGGATGCTCTCACATTTGGCTGCCAGATTGCAGGCAAAAAATGTGGCGTCCACGGATATGATGGAATTTTACACTGAACATGGCGGAGAGGTGCACAGCTGGAGTGTAGTACAGACATGAAACATGCAGATAGTCTTAACTATCGTTGTAAGCCACTAGTTATTGTCAAGGCACGATGAGGTACTGAAAAATGTTGCTTCACATAGAAAAGACTAATGTATAGTTAAAAGCCAAAATTATGGTGGTATAGCCTACTGATGTTTTTCTGTACATTAGAATGAATAAATTATGTGAAGAAAACAACTTGCAGCTCTTCACTTCGGCTGAAAAAAAAGAAGTAAAATTGCGATATCAGAAAGACAGTAAATTAAATTTTAGGGTTTTTTTTGTAGACTAACAAAAAAATATTTGAAATAATATTTTTAATAATTTTTATTTTTAAATAAGTCTTTAATTGTTGTGTTTATTTGATCAAAAATACAGTAAAATATTAATACTGTGACATATTAATGCAATTACAATAACTGTTTTCTTTTTTAATATACTTTAAAGTGCAATACATGTATTCCTGTGATGGCAAAACTGAATTTTCAGCATTATTACTTGAGTCTTCACTCTAACATGATCCTTCAAAAATCATTCTAATATTCTAGAAATATGTTTTTATTATTATCAATGTTGAATACAGTCATACATATTCTTTCAAAAGTTTATAGCGTTATTTCTAAAGTATGCACTAAGTTAATCCAAATTGACAGTAAAAACATTTGTAATGCTACAAAAAGATTTATATTTCAAATAAATTTTGATTTTTTGAATTTTATTTAAAGTGCCCTTATGCCATTTCCAATATTGCCTTTCGTGCAGTGTGTTATGTAGTATGTGAATGTAAATGATCTGCAAAGTTGTAAATCCAAAAGTGCACGATAAATAGTTATTGTCCCCCAAAATAATGAATATTAGGAGCCTTAAAATGGCATAATGGGGCACGTTAAGTGTTAAACAGCAAAAACTGTTTCAACATTGATAATAAAAGTAACTATTTGTAACATGAACACCAAGTGAATATCAGTCAATAACATCAAGTCAAATAATATTTCACAGTTGATACTGAAGTGTTGGCAAGCATCTTTGCAGCAGTAGGGAGCACAGACCTGTGTGTTTGCACTGTATGCAGAGAAACAGAGATAGAGGAAGACAGCTGAATGTAAGTGAACAAAGATGAAAGACAAACAGGATACGTGACATTTTCCCACCCAATCCCATTTAGACACAGCTGGCTAGCACTACACGGATTCTTTTACCACACCCAATGTGCAATAATGACACCCAGTCCGTCTGACAATATCTGTCTGACATTTACTTTGGGGAAAATAATGCCAACGGAATTTCTTTAAGCCTATGTATACAACCTTTTGTGTGTGTGTGTGTGTGTTAAATTTCTTTAACATTTATGGAAAAACTGTGTCACATGCCTTAAATTTATGGAAATACTGTATCACATGCCTAGAAACCTGTAGCAGTCACTGACAAATTTAAGTCATTATATTGGTTACTATTCCAACTATTTATACATATATAATGAAATCAACCCCATGAGCAAAGATTCATCATGTGTCACATGCACATTATTCCAAGGACAAACTGACTTTATAATATTTAATCAAAATGTAAATGTTACTTACTGTACCTCAGAATCAACTTTCCTTTTTAGCCACAAACCTGAAAAAAAGATTCTCTGAAGAGGGAAGTTAGGCATCAGTCTCCACATCCTGATAAAAAAAAAAAAACTCATCTAATGTGCATGCCAATGTTGATTCCTGTGAAACCAGTGAAATTTCATGTTCGCCTCCATTTTGCACTTTGGATGATCCAATGCAATCCTGATGTATAAAATGTTTCATCCTAATTACATTGACTATTCTGTTTAATTCGGAAATATGTTTCATTACTAACGTAATAAGGGTTGGGAATGCCATTCTTCGCTGACTTCATCAAAGAAAAAAAAACAACAACAGATTTTTGACTTTCTGTAAGGACTGTTTTTAGAGTTCTTAAAGGAAAAGTTCACCCCAAAATGAAAATGATGTCATTATTTACCGTTGAGTAGTTCCAAATCTGTATGAATTTCTTTGTTCTGCACAAAGGAAGAATTTTAAAGGAAATTTGTAACCAGACTATTTTGACTTCCGCAGTATTTTTTTTCCTACCATGGAAGTCAATGGTGACCCAAAACAATCTGGTTACAAAATTTTTGGGTGAGCTATTCCTTCAAAGTTGAAAAAGATATAAGGAAATTAGGAAACATTAGAAACATGAAAACTCCCACATTTCAAAAAGAGGGCAGAAGGTTCACTTACCAACATTTTGTCTAGACACCAGTGACATGACAAGCAGAAGGCATTATTCATCATAAACTACATCCCCATATGACTATGGATGGACACCCAGAAATGTTTTTCTTTCCATTAAATCACAAGCCAATCTCCAAACGACTTCTCTGGCTTGCGACGTGGAAAATTAAATGCATTGTGCACTCCTCTCCTTAATCACAGTGTTTCTGTGCACATGCCTCTAAAAATAATTTTTAAAAACAGAAAGGGCAGGTCTTTTCTATTTGAGAACATGCTTTCAATCACATATTGCTTTGACAAATGAGCCAGCCACTCCAGTATGAACTTTTTCCACGTTGACTAGAGAGATCGCAGACAGTGGCAAAACTTTCACCATCAATCACTGACTGGAATTCTATTCAACAGAGCCACGCTTCTTGAGTACCAGAACGCTCCTTATTGTGTTTGAAACACTGAGCAGTGTTTTGAACAATGCCGGTGCTAAATTAAATGTTATGTCTTTCAGTAATGAAATATACATGAAAACTCCCATAAAACTAAGTTCAGCAGAGAGTAAAATGTGTAAAATTAAATATCTTTATTTGAAACACACGTGTTGCCAATGTACACATTCAGCGTAACAGGTTAAACCGTGAGAAGGAACTTTAAAATCTTAGATCTGGTCTCTTTTACATGTAAATAGATGTTTTTAATGCTTACGTTGCTGCTGTAGCTTCCATTTTATGAGCTGGGGAATCTCTTTTTAACTAAAAATAATAAATGAAACACAGCACATAAAACATAGCAGCCTTCATTTTCAACATTCTTGACCAAACGAAGTCTGAAAATTCATAGCGTTACACAGAGATCTTTCTGTCAATGTGCTGTGAAATTGCACAAGCATGTTTTAAACAAGAAAAAGCAAAAGCCGCGTAGTTCAAAATTCTTTGGGCCGTCGTACAGTAAACATTGAAGCGAGACCACACAGCAAGAAACGGTTGATGAAGGACACCCTCTGAATCCTCAGCGTTGTTATTCTTCAAAGGCACTTTGTTGAACCGCATTAAGGACAGACTCTGTTTGATAATAATCTCCATTGAGCACTTTGGCTGTATATGAATGTGGAGCAAAATTAAATGGTCCTCCACTACAGTAATACTGATGTCTTTGTAAATGCTTCAACAGGATCCCAAAATGAAGGATGATGCATGTACAAAAAGCCCTTTTTTGTTGGTTAGATAAGCTGCTGTGGAACGGTGTGACTGGGGAATGAAGATTTCGTTGCAATCCTCTCATTTCCAGAGGCAGAGTTTGCATGGAAAGCAGTGAGGTACAGTACATCACTGATTGTCAGTTTGGATAACATATTGAAAGCTTCCTGAAATCATTTACTACCAACCACATATTTAATTAAGTAAAGTGTCTTTGGCAAGAGCAGGATGTTACTCCTGGAAAACTTGGCACTTGCAGTATAAAAAATGGAAAGAATCAAAATTAAGGCACATACTGTACTTTTAAAGATCATCCCTTGACTCAAACCAAAAAAGGAGCATAGGATTTAAACATTCACAGCAAAAATATGAATTCCTTTCATCAAATCTTCCAAATTCCACACCCATCAGCCTAACCTATATAACCCTGACTGTGAGTCAAGCTCTTTGGCAGAAGAGTACTTTTCCGTGCAGTGGCATACATGGGAAGTCGAGCAGACCTCATGGTCATCTTCGGTGCATGAGAGATTATTCATAACTCATGCCTGTGATTCATATAAAAAGGAAATATCTCAATAAAAACATTGTCAACAATGGTCGCACAAACCTGCAGTAGTATTTGTTACAACACTTCTCCAAAATTCGGGTTAGGATTATATATCAAGGGCAACAGTTCCTCCAATTAAAACTATATTCTCTTTTCAAGGAGTTCATAGGAGGTCTAACAACATCCGTAGATTGGAAACGATCAACGAACAGCATGTGCATCGGCATCCCAGGTGGATAAGCATCATTTAGAGTGTCTATTTCTAGCCCCGTCGTTTTGCTGGTCTTCTGATTAGTCTCAGTGCTAATCAGACCACTACACATCTTCATATAGAAGCATACCACTGAAGATAGTTAAAGGCTCCACTGAATGGGCCAGTTTGCCCATAACCAGGTCTATGCAGACTGTGTCGTCCCTCTGGAGAGGCAGGATAATGTTGAAGACTGCAAGAGAACCTGGTGTTGGTTTGGCCTCGGCCATGGGTTTGTTTTCCAACCCTTCCGGTTGGTAACCAGCTGAGTCCACCCGAGCCATGCCGTAGTTAGACTTGGAGAGCACGGCTTCAATCTTCTCATTTTTATGACCAGTCAGGATGGCGCTGAAGAAGTAGCGTCCATCTAGTGGTGCAGTAAAGATACCTGTATTCAAAAGAAAACAAAGTTGGGCACAGTTTGCCATGACTTTGTCCTTCCTAGTTATTTTGGGGCACAGAAATGCAAATAAGACTGTTTTAGTCAGTTCCAAGATTACCTGTTCGTGGATTATAATAGTTTCCTTCATTTACAAAGATCTTGTCAAAAATAATTGTTCCAGATGTAACCATTGGATTTGTAAGAGCTGCTGAGAAGGAAAGACGTGGTATGTTGGCATCTGCACCAGCCAAACCTGAAATGAGAATCACAATTTTTTTTTATTTTTTTTTATTATGCCATTTTGGGGGGTTTAAATTGTTTGACATCACCAGTTCCTAACCCTAGATTCATCCCTATGTACTAATTTAGACATGCTTTACACAACCAGTTTTAGTTATCAGCTGCTGACCTTTGGCTCAACTACTGACCCAGTACTGCCAATAACAACTGAACACATGCAGCAACACTTAAGATAGAACAATTGCTGACAGACACTTTACACATATCTCACTGAATTCTTGCCTTCATTCCAGACATTGGCACATATCAAAATAACCTCAGTGTTTGATTAAGATATGGCTGCTAAAAAAATTAAAAGCAAATTAAACACATACCTCTCTCTCCTCTGAGACCTAAAATAGGAGAATGCAGAGTGTGAGTCAATTTAAAATATGGGGAAAGTGTCAAATAATACGAAATGTCTAGTTCACCCAAAAATTACAATTGTCCTTGTCAAATTTACTTATCCTCATGTCATTCCAATCTTGTATTTTGTATTTTTTATTTAAGCCAATAAATAAGTAACCACTGTATTTCTGAACGTTTCCACTATTGCTTTAAGCACCATAACAAAATGAATGAACAAGGTTTCTCACCAGGAGGTCCTTTTGGCCCAGGTAAGCCCTGTATACCTGGTGGTCCATCATTACCTGGAGGTCCCTGTGGACCTGGGAGCCCAATTCCTCCTTGAGGACCTGGTGGTCCAGGTAAACCTATAATCAGAATAGAAGTAATTAAAAGAGGTTATCTCTTTTCATATCCATGAAGGTTTTGCAAATTCCAGAACTGAAGAATCATCTCCAATTGGAATGGTGAATTTAAATTGAGCGGGAACATCCCAGAGGACATTAAATTGGAATTTGCAATGGAATGACAAAAAGAGAAGTTTGCAGAATTGTAATCAAAAAAGCATTCAACAAAGTAATTGCTTTATGCTTCATAATAACTAGTATCTAATCCAGTTCAGAATGGTGTACAACTTTGATATCCATTAAAATACAAGAGCTATATTAGTTACGGTTGCTGGACATTTGGAATATGTTCTTACAGTTAAGTAAAAAAAAAAAACAAATACTTTCAATTCAGTTCACTTAAGCCAGACCTGTCAAGTCATTCTCAGTAAAGCTCTGTAACTCCTTGTGGATGTGGACCATTGAGGAATTGAGTCTCTTGATCTTGCCATGGATATCATCCAGATGTGTGTTCTGGAGGATCTCAATGAACCCGCTGTGTGAGATCACTGTGTTGTTTAGCCCACTGACACAGTTCCACAGGCTAGACACGTGTTTGTTCAGGCCTTCTTTGATCTTCTGGAGGTTGTCGGAGACAGAGTCAAACCGACCACAAACCACTTCGAGTTTAGAGAGCCTCTTATCCAGACCATCGCCAGTTCTCTTGCAGTCACCCATCTCGACCACAAAGTTGTTCCCAAAGCGGCGTACGTCTCGGTCCATGTTGTCAAAGCGTATCCTGCTATCCTCTATGTGCTCTGTCATTTCCTGCTGGATCTTGTCAATTTCAGAAATGATTTTGTCTTTGGTGTTACCAAGGTCGGTGATAACACTGTCGTGTTTCTGGACCACATGCTCCAGGCCTTTCAGTGTGTCATTGATGGAGCTGAACGTTAAGATGACTTCAGAGAGTTCTCCCTGAATTGACCTGAGGTCACCAGTATTACTGCTGATGACACTGTGTCCATCTAGTGGTTTCTGTGGGTCATCCAGATGACCTGTTCCTGTAGGAGTATTCAGGGTGATCTTGCATTGACCACTGCATTTCTGTACCTCCTCTCTCAACTGATCCATCTCGTCCTGCAAACCGGGGCAAACGTCCACACAACCTGAGTCAATTTTATCTTTAATGTTATTCATTTCCTTCTGCCACCTGTCCATGGAGTGGTTTGTGATGTTCTTGAGTTTCTTTAGGTCATCTTCTACTGTACTGCACACGTTACAGTTCTCAATCTCCATGACAATCCTGTTGAAGTGTTCCCCATTGTCTCCAGTCAGTGCTTTGATCTTGCGAACATCATGGCTGAGGTTAATGACCCTATCTTCAAGAGAATCACCAGACACAGAGAGATCCTTGAGTCGTGTGTCAAACCTCTTGATCTCATCTTCATTTGCAATGACTCTCCACTCCAAAGACTTCACCGTCTCACCAGGGCTTGGACTACCATCAGTCGATCCAGTACTTGACCCAGAACTACTAGACCCAGAACTTGAGCCTGAGCATCCAGAGCATTCGCTTAACCTCCTGTCTATGAAGGATGTTGTATTCTCAAGCCGAGATAGGCGCTTATCAAGGTCAAATACAGTTTCTTTAACAAGTCCAATATCAAGGTCCATGTCATTAATCCTGTATTCCTGGTCAAGAATACGATTATTAAACTCATTGCGAAGATTTCTGAGTTCCTGCTGGAAAGAGTCCCGCATGTTAGTCTCAATATAAGCACAGTTTTCCTCTGCCTTCAGGACAGTGTTGTTGAGCCGTCTCTCCAGGTCTTTTAGATTATCATTGAAAAAGTCTTCTGGCATTATAGGAATTTGTCCTTGTCCACCTGTTCCTCCAAAATTTCCACCACCTCCAGTTCCACCTAGTTCCCTATTTAGACGATCCTGAAGCTTGTCGTAGGCCTCTGACGTTGAGCTTATCTTCCTGTCTATATCATTAAGTCGTCTACTGAGGTTTGTCACAGTGTCGCAGCAGCCTTGAGACCGGCTGAGGTCTCGGCGTAAACCATCAAGAGTCTGGCGATAACGCTGGTCCATGGCATTAATCTGCTTTTCCAGAGCCAAGATCCTCTCCCGATCTTGTTGCTGTTGCCGTCTCAAGTCTTCCACTCCAGACTGACATGCAGAACAGGAAAGAGTCACTCGACGTTCAAGCTCTCTGAGGATTTCCTCCTTCAAGGTGTTGAATCTGCTTCCTCCTGCTCCTCCAATGTCTAGATCATTGCCTCCACCCTTTCCATTTACTAGGTGGTTATTGATGCTGTCTAGAGTCTTGTCATGAGCTTGAGTACGGTTGTCCAATTGATCAAGCTTGGTCTGAATGTTATGGATGGTCTCTTTCATTTCAGGCTGGGCTGCATCAGCTGGTGTTTTGCCACCATTAAAACCTGGTTTACGCATTTCCTCTTGGAATTTTTCATTCATGCCACGCAGAGTTGACTGCAGGTCAGTTAGGTCTTTGGTCAACTTCTGGATTTTGTCCTCCAGTTGTTTCATCTTGTCATTGTCACCTCTCCCTAGACAAAGATCAAACACAATTGCGATATTAAAGGGCTAGTTCACCCAAAAAAATTCTGTCATTAATTACTCACTCCTGTAAAATCCTGTAAGACCTTTGTTCATCTTTGAAAGACAAATTAAGATATTTTTGATTAAATCCCAGAGCTTTCTGACCCTACATAGACATGCAACAACCATGTTTAAGACCCAGAAATGTACTAAGGACAATGTAAAAATAGTTCATGTGACATCGGTGGTTCAACCTTTTAAGAATACTTTTTGTGCGCAAAGACAACTAAAATAATGACTTTATTCAGCAATTTCTTCTTTTTGTGTTTCAGATTTCTGCAAGCATTCATGATAATACCATGACACATGTGCATATAAAGCTTCGTAAAAGTATGGTTGAATCACTGATGTCACATGAACATTGATGTTTCTGGGCTTTGAATATGGTAGTTCAGTTGCTGTCTATGCAGGGTCAGACAACTCTCTGATTTAATTTTAATTTAATTTGTGTTCTGAAAATGAATGAAGGTCTTACGGCTTTTGGATGACATTAAGGTGAGTAGTTACTGACACAATTGTAGTCAGTAACTAATTAAATATTTGCAATAGTTTGGCAGACATAGAATTCACAGTCTTGTCAACTCTGATAATGAAAACATTGCTCCAGTGGCCTGTTTTCTATGTATAAGGCCTCAGTTATATTTGCTTAAAATATTATTTATATTTGCATAAATGATGCAGAAAAAGCAGATATGGTAGTATCGAGAACATTAGCAAGGCCAGGCATTATTAGACAACTGTGTGACCAACTACAACCAACAAAGACATCCAAATATAACCAATGGGTTATCCTTCAAAATAAAAAAAATAAAACATTTTTAAAAATTGTATTTAAAAGATTTGCATTATAATCTGATAATCATGAAAAAACATTGATTTACCATTCCCTCCGCTCTGTCCATGTGTATTAGTTCCAGTTTGTCCAGGTTGTGGTCTAGGCCAAGGTCTGCTAGTTGAGATCTGAGTATCAGATCCCCCGTTTGGTCCATCATTACAGTCTTCTCCACTGTATCCATGGCAACACTTCCACTCCATTTCTGTTACCATTTTGTAAGACACCTTGTACCTGGGCCTCATATAGGTCCTGTACCTATAAAACACACAAAAACCATTTGGATGAAAGCTTGACGTTTTCTAATTTGGAAACTGCTGCAATAAACCTTGCCAATCTGGCCAAGTATTTCGTAACTTGCAATGTTTAGTTTGAATTGTGAAATGCATGGGACAGAGAAACAAACAAACAATACAAATTATATGCTGATACAAACTACAAGGAATACAATCAAACAATATAATCTAAAACAACAAAAACGATCCAGGTCTATTACATGCATTACCTTACAATTTACCATTCTGTATACTGTCTAATATATTCCACATTTAACAGTCTCTCACTTTAAACAAACTGATTCCTTCTGGGAATAATGTTGTGTTGCAACACAAGTTTCTGCTCGTCCCTGTCAGAGCGAGAACCACACATGTCGACATACACTTGAAAAACAAAGTCTGGATTGCTGGATTGAGTTTTTGGTCTAACGCCGGTTTCACACTGCACCCCTCAGCAGGGCGTAAGCGGCGTGTAAGCAGAGCAGGAGCGGCGCGTGCAGATTGTGCTTTCACTCTGGCAGCGTTTGCCGCACGCAGCTGAACCGCGGCTTGTACTGCAGTAAGCTATAGACAAGCATCTTATTTCTGTCGTATTTTCCAGCAATCTTCTCCGAACACTGTGTGCTTTCATTTATGTTATTGCCAACATACTTTGTTATGCGACTGCCTTATTATAGTTCACACAATAAACTTGAGCAAAGTTTTCAATATGTGTACATGAAAAAATAGCAGAGCCTGTCAGCAAAAAGGATGTCTGATCCTTCTCACATTTTGTATTAGAAATACTACATTTTGCCATGCAAAGGAAGGCTTGCATGCAGATGCTACTGTGGATTGAATATGTTACACTTTGAGATCCAAGACAAAATTAGGAAAGATTTCCAACAAAAACGTGTATTTGGATTGAATAATTGAATTGAAAAACTAATCTTAAAGTTAACAATTGCCTCTAGTTTTATTCATTTAACACACCTTTGAAGTTTGGGCAAAAACCCGTGTAAATTGTGTGTTTTGGTGCATTTTATTTTTGCATATGGTGAGCGTGAAACACGAAATACATCAATTACACGATTTTAATGTAAAATGTGTTACTTTTCAAGTTAATCGGGTCTGTTTAGATCTAGAACAACGCTCTGTCACTTTAATTCAGCATAAGCGGCGCAGGAAAAATAGAATCGGCACCGAAACTATCGAGGAGCTGACGCTTCTGCTCTGCTCCTGCTACGCGTTGCCGCGCCGCTCCTGCGTGCTGTGTGAAAGCTGTCATCTGTTAACATGGGCGTCGAAAAAAATATGCGCTGCTTACGCGTGCAGTGCGAAACCGGCGTAAGAATGGAGGAATACATGCTATTAGTTCTGTCAAACGATTTATTACGATTAATTGCATACAAAATAAAAGTTTTTGTTTGCATAATATATGTGTGTGTGTTCTGTGTATGTTTATTATGTATATATAAATACACACAGATACAGTATGTATTTTGAAAATATTTATATGAATATAATTTATAAATAATTATATTTAACATGTAATCAGAATTTTTTCTAAAACATATACATGCATGTGTGTGCATTTATATATACACAGTATATACATAATAAATCTACACAACACACACACATTCATTAGATATACGAAAACATATTTTGGACCTTATTAACAGCAACACAAACCATATACTTTTCAAAATTAATTCTCAGCACATTCATATGACTCTTGCTAGTTGCTGCACAGACATATGGTAGCCAGCTGTATAAACTCTTGTTTAATGAAAGGCTGGATTGTGGTAGAAACACTGCACATCCTTAGATATAGCCTTCAATGTATGGGATTTTATGTATGTTTTATCATCCAGAAACCATAAATCTACCTGATGAAGTTTAGTACTTATGGTTAAGGGTTTTGAAAAACATTTTTAAGAACTTTGTTTTAAGACCAGAGCCATTTTATTGATGGTTATTGATTATTCTGACCAGTAGTATTCACTGCGTCATTCAAATAAACATATAAACATCACAGTTAGCTTGAACCTGTACGTCAGCACCATTAAAAGGTGGAATAGGAAAATTTCAGCATTTCTTTTTTTTCCCCAGGACTTCTGGTTACAGTTCTTAAGCCACCGAATTCTTGTCTCCACGCTCTGTTTGTTCCATGACCCCCGTGAGAAGAAAAAGAGGGGAAAAAGGGGTCACAATACTCTACTGGGCGAGTGTAAAAATAAGTGGTGGTATTTTAGTAGGTTTTAAGCCTAATTCCTGTGGCGCGCTGGTTGTAGAGCTTGGAATGGCATGCCACCTCATTCCATACATAGTGGTGTGTGTGTGTGTGTGTGTGTGTGTGTGCTGCTGAATCTAAAGGAGTTGGATTAAGCTTTTCCAGCTGGAGTTCAGTACGTTTCCAGCAACTGGAAACCACCTCACAATTGCACACACTTACTAATCCTGGCATCCTCAAACTACATTCTGTTTATCTCCATTTGTTGACATTAGGTTTACTTTGTAAACACAATGTTTTTAGTATGTCTTAGACGTTAATGACTCATATTTCCAGTAAAATGTGATGTGGTATATATTCTAGTGTCTATGAATGTTATGATGACATGATAGCTTTCAACATCTGTTTCCAGGCTAAAGTTAGCTGGTGTAGGACATAATGGTTCCACTTATTTAAAGTGCACCAAATAAAGGCCAGAAAAACACTGGCTTTTACCTCAAATGCTCTGACTGATTTGAAGTCTGATAGGTGCATGTTTTATCAACAAACAGATACATAATTTGGATGTGCTTGGTAAAGTAATATACAGCTAGCATTAAGCTAAATAACATAGCGCAAATGATATACAACTTCAGGGGCCTGTTTCATGCTGTTTATTGTGCTGCCTATGTTAGCAAGTTACATCATTTATACTGTTTGTGTAAACATTACGGTTGGGTTGCACCAGTCGTTCTTAAATTGGAACATGAAGTCCACATTAGAGATGACTAAGATAGTGTTTGTAAGCTCTGTACTTAATTTGGTTGCACCATTTGTAGCTAGTAGATGCTCTAAAACAATGCATAGTCATATAATATGACGTTTACCTTCAGGGATGCAGTAGTAGAAGCCTTAAAATTTGTAAGCAGAACTGCTATGAATTTCAGTTTATCCTGATAAGGTTAATTTTGTTTTCTGTAACTTACGGTTCCCACTGTAATACGCTACTTATACATATTTTACAAACCCATTCCAAACCATAAGCATCTTCGAAAAACATACGTGAGCCTGGACAACGAAATCAGTCATAAGTGTTAATTTTCTGAATAAATAAGCTTCCCTTTGATGTATGATTTGGATGGGGGGGCTCTATGAAAATCTGGAATCTGAGGGTAGAGAAAAGTCTAAATGCTGAGAAAATCACCTTTAAAGTTGTCCAAATTAAGATCTTATCAATGCATATTACTAATCAAAAATTAAGTTTTAATATATTTTTGGTAAGAAATATCTTTATGGAACATAATCTTTACTTACTATCCAAAGAAAGAAAAATCAATCATTTTGACCCAGGTATATTTGCTGGGGTATATTTGTGGCAATAGCCAAAAATACGTTGTGTATTTTTGGCTATTGCCACAAATATACCCCAGCGACTTAAGACTGGTTTTGTGGTCCAGGGTCACATATATTAATAAATATATTTGTGAGCTTTCTGACCTTGCATAGACATGCGACTACCATGTTTAAGAACCAAAAATGTGGTAAGGACATAGCTGATGCAACTGACCCATAGACACAACAATTTTGTCACTATTATGCTAGCTTCTAGGTAGCCTGGCTTGTTATTAGCTGGTCTTAGCCACCTGGTACAGAGAAATACTTTGTTTATTGCTGGACCAAAATGCTCTGAACCATTAAATATCATTTTGAACCAGCTACTATGGTCCAAAACATAGCTAACATCAATTTTACAGCAGTGCTATGGCCTTTTAGAAAGCAACATGAAGTGAAGCAGGTTACTCTTTGTTTGGAAAGAAGACATCTGTTGGGCTTGATGCTCCGATACACATGCTCTGGCACACAAACAGCACTTTTTATTCAATAAATATACAGTATACTGCATATACTGACAAATAAAACAGAACAACAGTTTCATATGGATAAAAGGAAAACACTTACGCTACAACACGGGTGCACTGAATGCCCCAGGAACATGGCTGATAGTCAGGCTTCACGTAAGTCTCCACTCCATCTTCCACCACACAGCTCACAGTCTTGGTCACCACATACGCACACCAGTTTCTGTTAAAAGAAATGGACAGACAGTTAGCACACTTGTATGGTCAATTAATAAACCACTTGTTCCTGTTCATGGTCTAAGTTTACAACTTACAATTACAGTGCAAAACCAATTAGCACTCGTTTGACCTTAAATGAACGTTGTAAAATGAAATACAAAGAAATTGCACCAAGACACACAGCTGTTCAGTTAAAAAAAAAAAAAAACTAAAGGAGTACTCCGAAGGTGATAGCAAATTTAGAGAGCTTTTTCCCCTTATGTGTGCTCAACCTAGCATCTCTGTTAGATTTACAGTGATTCCCCTTTAGCCTGTGAAAGTCCTTACGTCCCCTGGCCTCATAAATGAGGAGAATTCTAGAGAGCCCTGTCTCTCTCACCAACATCAACAAGCTCTGGAATCAGGCCACTATGATCTCTCTGCTGCATGCACTGGGAGTTCAAACATCTGCTGGGTTTCATGCTGACTACAGCGAGAGTGAGTTGGATGCATCACTTATCTTAGGTTCCGTCCTCGTTTTGTTTCAGTCTGCTACTAAGAGCAACAAACTACGTGATTGTCAGCTGTGTGCTGTATAATGCAGATGTGGTTTGTCTTCTGCAGTTCTTTGCTCATGAATTAAGCTTAAGTTACATCTCACACTGTTGGAATAAAGACTGCCATCAGTTCACATTTAACTCATGCTGTGTTTCTTCAGAATAAATCCACAGATTCCTTCTCAGAGTCCTCCTTAACATGTGATCTCCAGTGCATCTGAATCATGTTAAACCAGACAACCATGTGTGCAGCTGCCGAAAAGACAATGAATATCATTGATTCTCATTAGGATTAAACTCTGTATAGATTCCAGCAAATGTGGACCCATGCAAAATTTGGACCCATTTTGGTTTTTATGACTTGAAATGACGATCACAGATTTTTGAGATGGCATCAACCATTTTAATAGACAGTTTTATTACCCTACTGCTTTTGCTCCAAATCAGCCATGACTGCAACAAGCAACGGGATATTTTTCCATATCTTCATTTCTACTTTAGAAGCATCTCCTACTGTGAAATCTCATTAGTCAAAAAACCCGCCCAAAAAAACAACGTAAAGGCAAAGAAAGTTTATTTAAATAGCACATTACATACAGAGTGGATACACAAACACATACACACACACATGTTGGTTTTTGTGATTTATGGTGTCTCTCCATAGGCGTAATGGTGTTTATACTGTACAGACTATATGTGGTATTGCCCTACACTGACCCTACACCTAAACCTACCCCTTACAGGAAACTGTGTGCATTTATATATATATATATATATTAGTGGTGGGCCGTTAACGGCGTTAACGCACTGCGTTAACGCGAGACTCTTAT
>JAUMHQ010000078.1:3544497-3558094 GCA_032361165.1 Enteromius paludinosus
ACGAATCCCTTGAAATATATCATCTGATTGATGTCTTGAGGTGTGGCAACCGTAGTATAAGCGGAATAATTGACTCCAGACCGTTGAATTATTATTATTATTATTATTATTATTATTATTATTCAACGGTCCGCTTCGCGTCGTGGCCGCATCACCACCTCGGGTGTGCATTATTTTTCTAACAATTCAACGGCCCGTCGTCAATTATTCCTTACATAAACTATTTGTCGTTTTTATATTTTTAGTAAGTGCAGTGTTCATTGTGTTGACTGTGCATTCGTTGGCACTAAAATTAGCCAATGCTGTTGCATTGTTTTTGCAATGTGTTATGTAAATTGTATGTAAATTACAAATTGTGGCATGTTGCAAAACTTTGGTATCTTGTTTTAATGATGACGTCACCATTACCTAGCCGACTGGACTTCAATCACATAAAAGTCGACTTTAAAAAATCTAAAGTCGTTCAACCACTAATACATATACACATATAATATAATATAATATAATCATTTTATTTAGAATAGTGATGTCAAACGATTAATCATGATTATTTAAGTTCAAAATAAAAGTTTTGTATATGTAATATGTGTACTGTGTATATGTGTCAAGAAGCGGACGGAACACAAGAGGTAAGTGAAATACAGTGTCTTTATTTACAGTGCGGATGGTTAATAAAACTGAACCGAAGAATCCAACAGAAGTGAGTATAACTGAAGAAGTTCAATCGTCAACGATAACACAGTTCAAAAATTCCACAGATATCCAGGAGGGAAGGAGAACGAAGGAGCGATGGAGACTAGGGGAGAGAAGAGCCTGGGAGAAACACAGAGACGACAGGAAGAAGAGGAGAAGGTTCAGGTTAGTATCCAGGTAAGTTTTGTCAAGGATATTTGCCAAGGTAGAGTCCACTTCATCAGTGACGAGCTCGGATGAGGAGTGCAGTGTGGTGTGTGCCTTTATGTGCGTGCTGATGAGGTCTTGATTAGTGGAAGGTGGTGGTGACGGTGACGCTGATGATAGTGAGCATAGATGACTGTGGGCATTGTGAATGAGATAGGGTGGAGCCTGACGTGGATGTGACAATATGTACACACATACAGTATGTAAACAAAACTTTCATTTTGGATGCAATTAATTGATTGACAACACTAATTTAGAATGATACATAATGTTTTAAATAATATATTCAGCCCGGTCTCACAAGTTTTTTTCGTGGTGCGGGAACAGTTCTTACTCGACTTTCGTGAATCCACCACGAATTGACGCATCCAATGGAATCAGAGATTTTCGTTCGTGCTGGAGTTACGAAAATAACGTAATATTCGTGACCCTGACACGAATCAATAGATTTTATGTGTATTTCGTGATATTGTCACGACCTACCGTGCGACTGGGTTGAATATATTATGTTGATCATCATATATACAATTATAAATATTTATTAATAGAAACATTTATATAATTATTAATTGTAAAATTATTATTCATATTTTTTGTGTAAAATGTAAATGTGTGTATATATGCAAATATAATATAATATTATAAACATTTTAATTATATATTGACATTTATTGATTGGTATTATTCTTATTAACAACAAAACTATAAATAATATAATTATAGAATTTATATTAATGTTCATATACATTTATATTCCATAGATAAGTTAAGATGCCTTTAATTTATTTATATAATATTTATTTATATTATATTCAAATAATATAAAATAAGTTCTAGAACATAAAAAAACAAAACCTCATAATACAGGATTGAGAGTAGTATGTTAACTACAGGTGCTCAGTAAGTTTAATACAGTGCATTTGCCAATATGGCGTCAACCCTGACTAAAGACTATACTGAGCAACAAACAACCTGCCACTTGGACCAGTTATCGACAGTCACGCCACCAAAAACCTCAAGCATGTCTGTAACTACCAAGAATTTCTCAGACTTCTAGCCGGCGGTGTGACGACTAAACCTCCTCACACCAAAACACTTGACCAAATCATTTCTGAGCGCTGCCAGCTGTGCAACACGACCATGCACATGTGGAAAACCATGGCTGCCCTGCACTTACAGTCCCATCAACAGCTGTGTTTACAGTGTAATTAGGGGGTCTCCCTCCCCTCCACCATCATCCCCTGCACCCTGCCATTCCCTCTGGTTCCCCAGTCCTTAACCGCTGTGGGCTGTTCATTTGGCGGCTGCCTCCGCTCTCCTCCACAGCCAGTCACCGCACAACCCAGCATCGCTTCATACACTAAACCCCAGATGAGGATGAGTGCCTGCTCTGCTGTAATCGCTATCACATATGACTCTCAGTTCTGCTATTTAAATCAAACTTTGCAGTCTAGAAGAAAATAACTGGCTACTGTTGGAGCAATGGCCTCAGTGCACTGCAGAGATATTGAGCAGTGATGCTTTTTCAGACACACACCACAAAAGACATGCATGCAGGATTGATGTTTAGAATATTTTATATGTAGGTTTCAGTGGGCCTCATCCAGTTATTGAGGGCCAAAAGAGAGGTTCTGGAGGCCCTAAAAAAGATACCATATTGACGTTTGAAAGTTTGGCTCTGTCCTTTTTGTTTGATTGTTTTACATCTCTTATGCTCACCAAGGCTGCATTTGTAATATTAATACAAAACTCTAAAATTGTGCAATATTATTAAAATTTAAAGTAACTGTTTTCTATTTGAATATCTTTTCAAATCTAATTTATTTCTATGATCCAAAGCTGAATTTTAAACAGCTATTATATATAATCATTTGCTAAATTGGTGTCCGAATAACATTTTTATTATTTTTAAGGATGAAAACAAATGTGCTGCTAAATATTTTAAATATTTGAAGACTCTTCAATGAATAGAAAATTAAAAAGAACAGCATTTCTTTGAAATACAAATCTTTTATACATATATAAAACAAGTTTTTACAGTCACTTTTTATTAATTGTATTTTTTCGTCTTGGAGAATAAAATTATTATATGCACTTAAAGGTATTTTACTGATCCCAATCCATTGAAATGTGCAGTATTAGTATTATATACTATAGTAATGTCAATATTATATTATATTATATTATAGATTAATATTATAGATAAAAAAATAATAATTTCGAAACAATTATTTGAGACATTGTTGAGGTATCTTCTGAAAATATAATGTATATAATAATAATAATAATAAACTTATTTTTAGTTTCCTCCACTATAATTTCTAGTGATTGCACATACATTTTTAAAGGTGAGAAATAAGTTAAGGATTTGAGAGTTTGTGTTCCGTTCCTCTATTATAAAGACTCAAATATGAGTGAAAGGCCTCAAAATTAATTTCATAGCCAGAACACAATCAATCATTTTAAATGATCAGATTCTTCCAAATGTGTAAAATCACCATAAACTGCAGTATGTCACGAACACTGAGTTGCTTTCCCCCCCTTGTGACTCATCCATCACCCTGTAAACTAATATTAAAATTCTTGGAAATCACTCTGTGTAATATGCAGAAGTGTGTGTGGAAACTGTATCCTGTGTATGTGGGGTTGCCACACCACAAAATCACCACAGCAACAACCCACAAGGAGAACCGTAAAAGCGAAAATACAAAACAGATCATTAGTGCAAAATGATACCAATGAGCTTTTTTTCCCTCTTCTTGGACAAGTGAAACCAAATGACTGTACTTCCTCAGAACTTCCTAGAAAACACAGATAAGCTTGCAGTGCAAAACTATACAGATCCTCCTCTGCTTTATCTCAGTTTATGCCACAAATACAGAATGCATATGCCCAAAAGTCATATTTACACAAAAACATGTTTTTATAAACATAAAATTTAGGTTTAGTAAGGTTTGATAATAATCCTAAAAAACTTTATTAAACCAAAAGAAGTTTCTTAAAGCGCTTTACATAGTAAAAACAGATTTTGAAAGAAAATAAAAAAATAAATAAAAATAAATAAATAAATAAATATATATATAAACAGATTTTGCAATACAATTGAATAAAATACTTGTAATAATTGTAAATGTAAACTTTAAATAAATTAATAAATAAATAAATGTGTGTGTTTGTGTGAATAAATAAAATACTGAATAAAAAAATGTCATAAAAAAATCAATCATGTATCTGGTACCATGACAAATAATTGTATTTATTTACTCAAATATTTGAGCAAGCTAACTTCCAAGCCAGTATTTAATTCGAGTAATGTGAACTTATTATTTTTTATATTCAATAAAATTCTAAAATAACTATTATCTAGAAATAGCACAGATACGCATGCTAATATAGAGTGCATTAAAATATTTTTGAAAGCATATAACAGAAATAACATCACCGTAACAGAAACCCCTATGATTTCAAACATACACAAGCAGAATTCTTTCTGGATTAAATTTTTGTGCCAAAATGCACAAAATAATAATTATTTCAACTTTTACACTTTGTATACACTCATATCAAAGCATTGCGTGGGCAGTTACATTTTCCTCTCTTTGTGCACAATTGTTAATGGAGTCAAACATACTGTATACTCAATTACTTGAATTGCTGTTAAAGATCAAGAACACAGATATGAAACAATTAAGAAACGTAATTCATAAAAGTGAATGGAGTCATTTAAATAACCTAAATTGGTTATAATCATAGTTTTTAAGATTTCAAGTTAATTGAGAAAGCCATAAACGACCATAAAGGGAGGAATGAAGATGATGCTTGTAAGTATAAAAATACCTTGGCTATTGGCATTAACAGGCAGCCAGTGCTCCCTAACAGTTTCCACCCTTCTAAGAAGGCTTTCTTCTAGATGTTGGAACATGTCTGTAGGGATTTGCTCTCATTCATGCACTAACTAGTGTGTCATTTCTGCCATAACATCACCAAATAGAAATGCAATAAAGTTTACATACAGTACAGTCGTCTCTGCATATTAAGCTGTGACGTTTTAAAAAATCCATCTTTACCTTTAAGTACCTTCATGATCCGTTCACTCACGCTTCATTTACAGTAAAAGCAACATTCTTTTGTAATCTCTTGAATAACTCTTTGATCAGACATTTCCTTTGAAATTCCTACAGCAGCAAAACACGGGATGAAAGATCCCAAAACAGCAGCGTCAACAACTCACACTCCATGTGGACCGAGAGTTTAGAGCCACACAAAAATACGTTCCAGAGCAGCTGGGAATGTTACAGAAGGTTCACATTTAGGATGTGATTTTTGTACACAGACAGCATGAGATCCGCCAATGCGCTCGCTTTCTTTCTCTCTCAAACTCTCTGTAATGCGCATTTGTGAAAGTACAATAAAAGCCCACCCATGCATTGCAATTAAAGCTAACCATTGTTTTATAGCTGCGCCTCTAGGATCAGGCCACACATTTACCAGTGTGTGTCACTTCCACACAGGCTGTGCCCAGGTAAATAAAAGAGTAAATGCTTGGAAACTGATTATAGAGCACAAATTACAGACAACAAGCAGCATGCAGTAGCCAAGACATATTGTGGATCCCAGAGAAAGGCTCTGTCGTTCCTAAGGGAGAATTAAATATAGATACAAGAAAGGCAATTGTTGACATACAGTATACACTAAAATTATAGAGCTACAAAATTTAAGTGGATGAAGTCCACTTTTTTTTTTTTTGCTTCAAACTGAAATCTCTGACTTTTGATTGAATACTTTGGTGTCTTGGAAATTTTGAACACAGTTTAAGACTCTTAAAGAGACACATCAGCGATGGCTAAGTCTTGTTTGGAGAAAAATCTAAGATCTAAATCAGTTTGATCCTAATTGAATCTAATTTCTGATTGGGATAATAACTCTAAAAACATGACAGCATACTGTATGTTTAAAAGTCTTCCTTTTTCTTTTTTTTCTTTTTATACATTTAAATAGAATTAAATAAAAATACATAAAAACAAAAGAATGTACAGTATTACAAGCAATTTAGTATGTGTAGCATTTTTCTAATGTTTATTAAATTTTTAAGTTTAAACGAGTTAATATAAGTTATAAAATAATGTATTTAATGTATTAAAAGCTATAACTGATTTTCACATTCAACTTAATTATTGTGAAAAAGAAAATAAAAAGGAAGAATTAAAATATTATTAATGTTCTTTATTATTATTAATTATTTTTATTATTTTCTTTCCCTTTTCTTTTTTGATTTTGTGGTGAACCATGACTTGGACATGTTTTCATGTGCAACATTGTCCTATATTAAAAATGCATCTGCTTATAAAGTATATTTTTTGTTTTATGAATAAAAAGGATGAATCATAAAATATAATTAACTTAATAAATAAAAATAGAATATGCAGACTTCAGACTTCCTGGAGCAAAACTCCGTATTTGGTCTCCACTAAATCTCAAACTGTTGCACGGTAACACAATTGTATTTTAATTTTTTTTTGCATGCCAGATTTTATGATCTAATACAGTTTGGTCTGTAATGGAATCTAACATCATCAGCTTGCGTTGCCAAGAATTTTACGACTTCCAAATACAGGTTTACGCCACACACTATACTTTAACCTGCGATTTCCCCAAAGACTTCCTTACTCCAATTACAGGGAAGTGTCTTTACCCTGAGGGCTTTGTGATAAATTCCACGGAGGGCCGAACACAGCGACCTCACGGTCACAGGTCACTTGTGTGTGCCAGATTTAGGATGAACAGCTTAAGCTCAAACGTTCTTCATGAACACCTACAAAACTGCTGACAATCTGTCTAAATCCTCTAATTCATTCCCGGAATATGATACACGTCCAAAAACAATTACACTTGAGAACTATTTTCAGCCTTCTGAATCCCACAAATAAATCACCAAAACACGATCACAGGAATCTGCTTCTTTTATTCCCAGAATTGCTCGAAACTCACTTTTTCCAGGTAACAATAATCTTGACCGTAATTAATCGTTGACGACCTGCATTTCCCTCAGAGTAGAGCAATTTTGCTGCGTGAAACACGATCACAGGACTGGAAGATACATGATTTGTGTGGCGATTATTCAGACACCACATCCAGAAGTGTGTTATGTTCCAGTATTTATCATGTAGGTGTAAATATCACACTCATGATGACCAACAGATGTCTTAAATTATAACGGAATGCTTTGGTCCACCGTATGGAAAATGGAAGCGCTTTTAAAATCAAATCCAGTTGAATATTTTTTTACCATCACTATTTTGCCACCAAAGGTGTTGGCTAACATCTGAACAGTACAGTATACTCTATATAATGACCAGTGATACATTGAAATGCCTTTTTCTGCTCTGCAAGAGAACAAAACTAGTGATTAATTGTTTTGAAACCACATGCTAACTGTGCAAATCCTATTTAAACTATAGCCTTTGATGTTGGCGCTGCAATCTTAATTTTCTAGGCTCCATTTTTATGAATTCCCAGTGACGCTACCTCTACTATGTCAACCGTGTAACCGAAGAGTAATGGGACCTCAGTTGCACGTTCCAGAAACCTAAAACAAATATAGTTAATCAATCCAATGTGACAAGCTAGACCTGATGCAAAATATTACCCCGTCTTATTATTCAACATTTTTTGAACTCCATCCCATATTAGGGTTAACCCATTGTTGTTTTAGGCTTTCTGACAGCACATGTGAAATTCAGCAGAGCGGCTTGCTTGGCTTAACTGATTGAACTTAGACGTGCGTGTCATATTCGTTGGCGCGCTGCGAGACGTTATCAGTGGAAACCGTGCAACCAGAGAGGGCAGAGGATTTATGGAGCTGATTTATAGGTCTCTCACCTGCTCCCTGTCACAAGCCTTTAGGGATGTAGGTTAACAATGCAGATGCAGGGAATGGAAATTCATCACATTCTTCAACAAGTTACTCCCAATTGACTTTTGAAGGGGAAAAAAAACAAGAGGGAAAGCCCTGTTAAACAAGGTCTTCATTTCCCCTTTAAATGGCAGTGTATACAACAACTGTTTTGAAAATGAAAATGTTTACTATATGCTGTAAAAGAGTGTAGCAGATATTCAGAAATACATTATATAATATATATTCATTATGACCTAATTATTTATACAGTGGTGTGAAAATGTAAAAAACAGAATTGAACATTTAACCAGATAATATGCATTAACACTGTTGTTTTGCTGTCGCCAAAAATGATGTCACTTCCTGGAAGAAAAGTAGTCTCATATTCTGAGCAAGGGTGCACGTATTTGATCAAAAATACAGTAAAATAGTAAAATATTATTATAATTTGAAGTAGTGCTTTTTGTTTGGCCTTACCCTATTCAAAAAGTAATACATTTATTTCATACTAAGTGTAGTTCAAATCTATTAACATATTTACTGACTAATTAATAAGCCTAAAATACGTGTTCACTGTACTGTATGTCACATGTTAAATATTTAAAGCGTACCTGAAGTGTACTTGCAATAGTTCCACTTTAGCACATTCAAATATACTAAGTATGTTTTTAATTGGACTTCAGCACTACTCCACAATTAAAGTGCATTATTAATATACTAATATAAAATTTGTTGTTCCAATTACTTTAAGTATATCAGTTTAGTATACTTAAAGTAAAATTGCATTGCTTTTTAATAAGTACAAATTTATGAAAATGTATTTGTAGTATACTTAGCATGAAATAAAAGTAATTCAAATACATTTAAGTATTTTTATTTTTCATTATGGTGTGTTAATCTATCTCGAAATCGATCTAATATGCAGATTTTGTGCTAAAAATCATGAATATTTCTTCTTATTTTTATTATTAAATAAAACAGTTCTACAAAACTATGGGGTAAGACTATTTTTTTTATCAAGGATGCATTAAATTGATTAATATAGATATTATTTATTATTAAATTACAAAAGCAGCAATATTAAAATGATTTCTGACCGATCATGTGACGCTGAAGACTGGAGTAATGATGCTGAAAATTGAGATTTGCATCACATGAATAAATTACAATTTATTATATTATAATTATAAATTAATTGTAACATTTCACAATATTATTGTTTTACTGTAATTGGTGAGTATCAGAGACTTCTTTCAAAAACATCCAAAAAATCCTTTGATCCAAATTTTTGACAGAAGCGTACTAAACAGACCAGCGCTGTCATCTAATTTGCCCAAAGATTGGGTCACCTGAGTCAAATCTGAATATGGAGAATTGTTTACAGTGTGAAAACATGATTCTTCAAAATGATTGGACAAATTCAACTGAAATGCCCAAAAGCATGTTTATAATTTCCACTGTAAGTACATCAAGGAAACAAAGAGAAATGAGGCAAAAAGCCTGGAAAGTCACTATGTCTTCTGGTAGGTGAATGTTTTAGCTCTCTGGATGTTTCTTTCCCTGTGTCTGACGGTCTGCCCAGCGGATTCAGTCAGTCAGAGCGGTTGTGAAGGATGAGGAACGCGTCTCTCTTTCTGCTTACGTGTTACATTTGAAGGTAAAAGCTTCGGTAATGTTGGCTGACCTTCCTCTGCACCGTACAACTGTGGACTTCAGTCGATTCCTGGGAATGGGCCTGGAGAATCTCATTTTGGAAGACAGAAAGAAGATTAAATAGAAAGTCATAGATGTTGATTTGAGTTGCATTGTCTGAGGAGGCCCATGGCCAACTACTAAGTATAGCTTCTATGTTTGCTGTGTGTTTATAGAGACTCAAGAGTCAGCTGAGAGAACCAGTTGCTTCCGTAGGAGCATCATTACTCTTATACAGTATTATATTCACAAGCCTTTTCTTTTTTGAACATACTTTCACTGAAGTAACAGCACAGGCATTTATAATTTTAAAAATGTTAAGTAAATGCTGCTCTTTTGAACTATATATATTAATAAAATCCAGAACTATGCATCATTGATTCCACAAAGATATTAACCAGCCATGGCTGAAAAATCAGCTGCCATCACAGGAATATACACACAAAAATTAAATAAATTAAAATGAATAAATTAAATATATATACTATATATCATTTTTAATGTTAAAATTATATATAGTATATTATAATAAATATTTTTCCACGATATTACTCTTTTTCCTTTTTTTTTTTTTTTTTTTCTCAAAAGTGTATACGTTTTAAAAATAAAAATGTTTATGCTATAAAAAAAGTGGGTACTCCAAGCATATTAATTATGTATGTATGTAATAAAATGTAAAAAAAAAAAAAAGAATGGAACAATTAATCCATGTTTTGCCATCCCTAAAATTTTTTTTTTTTTTACGTTTTTGAACCATTTTCACATTTAAAACTCACAAAACACACAAAAAGCTATTTCCACCACACAAACTGTGCAATCCAGACAATGAGAGAGAGAGAGAGAGAGAGAAGTTGTCAGCCAATCATATTTCAGTCAGCACTTTTGTGCACAATATGCATTAGACAGTCAGAGAACTGACTGTGGGTGGTCCGTGACTGACATTGAGACTGTTTATTGCCAATAATATCAATAATTATGCAGATATATAATTCAAGGATTCTGAGCTATTACATCAGCTGATGTCTTAACAAAGGTGATTCAACCAAATGCATTATCGTTCATTATCCACCTCATTCAGTATGATTCAAATCATCCATGACAGCATTCATTTCCATAAACAAACAACTCTACCTCATGTGTTTGTTTTGCCAATATCAGGAAAACATCACGACGATGTGACCTAGATCAGGATAAATATACAAGGGCACAAGAGTCTTGCCTTTCATGACAGACAGTGCATACTGTGGCATGTTTTAATAAAGGCTTTCTTTATATGCCCATTACAGAAGACCACAGCTGGAGTTCTGGAGGCAGTGGCATTTTATTGGACATCTCCAAGCATGTTTCAACTCAGCAGCTCTGCTTCAGCATGCAGTTAAGTAATAAGACGCTGGTCTAATTCAACAGGACCATTTTCTTCAGCGCATTATATCAGCAATCTGCTGTGTGGCTTGTTTTTATGACACACTTTAAGTTGGTTTCTGTGCAGTAGGTGGCCTTCATAGCTTTCTGGGATTGTAGAGGCACAGTATGAGGAAGAATAAATGAAAACAGATTAATAACCTTCAAAAGTGGAACAGACAGAGCAGGACTAGTTTTACTGTCGAACTTATTAGTCTTGGCATGGCCAGATCATGTTTACACCAAAATTATAAGAAATGTATAATCATTTACAAAAATGGTCCTAAAACATGCTTTACTCATTAAAGCAAAATATGACCTATCATTTCTTTATTGAGCATAATAATTTCTTATATAAACATTTTAGCAGTGTCGTCTTTTTTTGTAATTGTCACATCATTTATGCATCATGTTATCATTTGTTGTACTTGTGTTTTAATTTAAATAAACCAAAAATTATTTGTAATATATTGACAAAAATGCTTATAATAAAAAAGACATTCAGCGTGCTGATTGGGCAACTGCCTTGTGTCAGTAGAATAAATCAATGATTAAATAAATATATTTGGGTGAGAGATGACCTGCAAACTGCTCCTTCAATCCTGCAATTAATTACAGGATGTATTTCCAAGGTAATTGATATCCAGAGCAAACAAGCAAACACGGCGGCCATGGCCAGCGTCCAGCACAGAATCAAAGCACGTTTCTTGGCCTGACTCAGCGGATCTGACAAAGACGAGGAGGATCTTACCCCCGGCCCTGACATGGATACGGAATAAACAAAACAAGCACGTTCTCTGGTTTTTCACTACCCAGAATACCCACAAACATGTAGTTCCTGTTGGTTGCCTGTAGCCCAGAGGGGGTCCATGTCCTTATTGCAAGTGTTATAACAAACTGTTGTGAAAATGAGAGTAGCAGACCCTGGCTGTGTCCTCTAGGGAACTTTCCATGTTGACCGCTCTGCTATTCAGCTCTGATCTGCTGCAACAGGAACATCTCTGGTGTTATTGCAATTTCAGACAAAGCAAGAAAGCTCCAAAGTACTGTTTCTATTTGAGCCCGGCTCTGTGAACTATGTCGTCTGTCAATCCCGGCTCTATTGCAACCACCTGGTTTGCAAGCAGAGTGAGTTATGATTTTCAGGGCTATCACAAATTTCCCCTTGCCATTTTAAAGCAACAGGCAAACAAGTGCTCCCAATGGATTGTGCCTCAATTAAACTAAAATATAGCCATGAGAAGTTCCACTTGATGCTTTCTGGGAGTTTATGGTCGCTCTAACTCACTAAAACCCCTGGTTTATCGAGTCCAAGCAGTCAGTCATTGATGCCCGTTCTGCTCTTTTGGTTACTGCAAATGCCATTAGTTTGGTTTTGACGTGCTATATTCATACCCACATGGTATATGAACAAATTAATGAGGTTTTAACATGGAAAAACACAACACATGCTTAGATTTAATTTGTTGTATGACCATATTGCAGTGCGTAATGTTTCCCAGCTGTTGTGCTGGAGTCTCTCAGTGGAGCAGGGAAGGGTAATGGCCATGTTGGTTGGTCTGGTGGTTTTAACTCTGGTTTGAGTTGTGGTCCTGTGGGATACTGAACAAAGACGTTGAGGAAAATGGTCTATAGTTCAAAATCTTTGTTTGTTTGATGTTAAAGGATGACAAATGGTACATTTTACTGACTTCAATGGTATTTGAGAGATATAACAACTTAAAAGTATATTTTGTCATGTTTCTATAGGAATTCTGCATGCCTTCACAATACACTGTAGCCTACTGATTTCTTCATCTTTGATTTAGCTTTTTATTTTACTTCAGTAGTGTGGACTATATGAACTACCTAACAGCCAAAAAAACTAATAAAATCAATGATGAATAAATAAATAAAAATATATATGAAAACTGTATATGAACATATAAAAACCTGAAATATAAATAAATATTACATAAACAAATAAATGAATGATTGAATTACTAAATAAAAGAAAATAAAACAAATAAATGAATAACATAAGTACACAAAACATAAAAGAAAAATAAATAAATAAAACCAAATAGCAAACAAATAAATTAAATCTATAAATCAACAAATACATTCAAGCAGCAAACAAAAAAACATACAAATTCAGCCAGCAAACAATCAAACAGAGAAACAAATCCATCCAGCAAACAAACTGAGAAATCCAACCAAAGCAAATCAAATGCCTGGGCCTGTATCCCTAAAGAATTTTTGTGCAAAAAGTGGCTACTAGCGGCCTAATTCTAAGAAAATTCTCAGAGTCATGACGTTTTCTTAGAATTTCCCCTAAAAGTGACACGAAAATCCCAGTTAACATAAAAGCTACTCCTCAAGATTCCTAGCGCTTAAAAGGGCTCCTAAGGCAAGATCTGCTAAGAGCAGGGAAGAGGACTTTTAGTGGCTTAGGAGTTCCAAATTTTTCTCATTACGTACCTTTATGTGCGTTCACCAACTGGGCCAGCAATCCAGTTCGGCTTGCGATTCATTTTTTTCTCCATTTTCTGTGTTCGTAGGATAGTTGTTAACAATCCTTTATAAATAGACCAGCCAGCAATCACAGACATTGATAAAAGCTGAGCCATGTTACCCTCGTTAAGACCACACAGAGTTGTAACGTTGTAATTTCTACTTCATTAAGGACAGCCCCTTGAGATAGGCCATCTTGTTTTCAATGGGGTCCAT
>JAUMHQ010000078.1:3590010-3604453 GCA_032361165.1 Enteromius paludinosus
CTACATACCTTCTATGTACATATCAGAGAACAATTTAAAATATTCTCTCAATGCATTCTATGGCACCTTTAAGGATCAGACGTCACGTGAAAGCTATCACACTGATACAGACTGATTCATTCTAAAGGTAAATCGTCGGGTTGTAAATAGACATGTAAAATAGTTTGCCCTTACTTAAGTGGATAACAATTTAAAAGACTCTATCAATGCATTCAATGGAACCTTTAATATTGATAACCTATGACTTAATAATGCTTTCATTAAAAATATGAAAAAGCTAATCCAGCCATGTCTTAAAAGCGAATAACACTTACAACCTTGTATATTTTCTTTTAGGAATAGTTTACACAAAAGTGAAAACTGTGTCATCATTTAGTCTTTCCAAACCAGCATGGTTTTCTTTCATCCATGAGACACAACTGTAGATGGATGTTTCAGCTGGATGTCCAAGTCCTTTCCATATATGAAAAAAAGAAAGTGATTCACACAGCTGAGTCATAATTCCCTGAAAATCTTCCCCGACTTGTGTTTCATGGAAGAAAGAAAATCATACTGGCTTTAAAAGACATGAAGGTGAGTAAACGATTTAAACTATCTTATTTTGTTTGTTGCACTGCCAGATTTTCCCCCTCTGGTTTGAAGCATAAAAACCTTTCTTGTTTTCTTACAGCCATTTTGTGGAGAAAACATGCTGAAGTCAGTTCATTTGCTGTGAGGCTGACAAATCGCTGTGTGTTTATTTATTCCAAGTATTCTCAGCTGGAAGACAGCTGTTTTTTCTCACTTCAAATAGGACAGAAAAAAAGAGCTGTAGACTTTATGTTCGACACTCCATTGGCATCAATATTGAGCTTACGTGTGTAATTCTGCCTAGATGCAGTGAAGATGTGGATCATTTAAGACGGCATCTCATGCATCTGTTTATCATATTAAGCAAGCAAGCCATCTGGAACGAGGCCCAATGTCCCAGGTAGAGAAATCACAACATCCTTTTACAAAACCATCAACCCTGTTAAAGACAAGGCAGATCAAGGAAACAATTCTTCGGAAGGTCTTTAAGCAGGCAACACCTCTTGTTGCTTTTAATAGGGCAATCATTTGGTTTTTGTGACAATTAGTGGCTTAGAGCTTGCGTAGCTTCAGCTTTGAAGGATTTTGCACTATACATTTATTCATCATGCTTATGTTTCTTAGAAAGAACTGACTAAACTGAAAACACAAAAGTGCACTCAAATTTAGCTTGATTCTAATATGTTGCAAAGCTTACAGCATAATAATCAATATTTTGCAGTATTAGAAGTGATATAATTGTGATATATATACAAGTGATATTTTTATTATTATTATTTATTCTATTTAATCTTTACTAAAATATACTATAAAAAGTCTCTTCGATTGATTTAGACAAAATTAAGATGAGCGTTATATATTATTAACAATGCATGTAAATGCACAAACGCACTGTTCAAGTTTATAGTTGGTTATTGAGTCATTTTTTATTCAGCAAGAATGAATTAAACTGATTACAGTAAAGAATCATTTTTTTTTTTATAAATATTAGTCATGTATATAAATAATATGATAAATATTTATATTATCACCACTCATTCGTTTTTTGAACACTGACACTGAAGACTGGAGTAATGATGTTGAAAAGATTTTTCATTAAAGAAATAAATGACAAATTAAAATATATAGAAAACAATTGTTTTCAAATGTAATAATGTTTCACAATATTACATTTCTGACTGTATTTCTGATTGAATACATACAGGCTTGGTGAGAACAGAAAACTCTTACCCACCCCTTACTTTTAGGTAGCAACCAGGACATAACCAAAGACTGAACTCTGTAACGGCCCCACCAAGGAATGAATAATTAAAACCATTAATCAAAAACATTACATTCATGTGAGATGACCCACCAAAAGAACCTATACCTATATTCTTCATTCAGCTTGTGGGTGGGAGTCTTCAGTCTGACATTTTTTTATTTTTAAAATCACTTATCAAGTTTCAGTTTTCACTACAGGCGTGCTAGTGGACTGACGCGACCATTAAGTTTTACAGAGGACCACTAACCTCTTCACATTGCAGAGGGGGGCAACGTGACATGACACATTTTATGACAGCAATTGTGGCAGGTCGTGGTTTATAAGAAACAAGTTTAGACGAGTCAACCAGCAGTAAATTCACATCCCATCAACCGCTGAGCATATTGAGATTGCACTCCATGACATCAGCCACTTTTCCCAAGGTTGTGCACTTTTCCCGCACATACACACGCGAAGGCCGATAATTTACGGCGGCGTTTGGTCAGACAGTGACTCCTCTGGCTTTGCTAAAGGAAGTGACCTTACAAATCTCTTCGTGCAGGATGACCACGAGGTCTGAGACTCATGGTAAATCATTCCAAAAAAAAGCCCAGCTCCGATCGGTCGACTGAGGATATGACTATTACTGTTACTCTGTGGTTCAGACAATCCCATTTCGATCGGCCACACCATCCTCTCAGCTGTTATGACTCTATGTTGGTTTGCCTCTATCCATGTATTTGTCATTTTCAGCTCTTTTCCTCCCCACAACATCCTTGGCTACATTTCCCCACACGGTTCAGATCATGACACTGACATACACACCAGCGCTTGTGTTTAAGTAACAGCGGAAATATGCGAGTGTACTCATATACACTGGCAAACGACACTCAGCCACAGGGAAAACCCATACATTCCTCAGTAAGATAAAGCTTGTTAAAATTCCCATTTGAGTTTTTTAACTAAATGCCATAATGTATACCATAATACTTTCACACAAAGCTAAGACGACAATTTGAAAGCATTATGTCCTGTCTCTAAAATGTTTGATGATGTTGTTGTTTTACTGTATATTAAGGATTCTGACAAATGCCACTGTGAATATAATAATAATATTTAGTTTTATTTTAATCAGTGTCTTAAAGGTGCTCTATGCGATCTTGCAAAGCACTAGGGGTGTAGGACCTACACCAAAGCAAAAACAAACTTCAGCCAACCAATCGGCAAGAAGAGATGGGGTTTAACGCGCATTAAACACCACCTCTCCTTGCTGATTGGTTGGCCGAAGTTTGTTTTTGTTGTGGTGCCCAAAGTGTTTCTTTTGGTATTACAGCCTCTGTGTTGTCTTTCAAGACCGGGTTTTTTCCCCAATGTATTCAGAGGGTAGACAGCAAGACGATCAAGGGGTGATGCATACGGTTTGAGATAAATATTAAATCGAGCTAAAATCCTGCAATATCGCATAGAGCACCTTTAACGCTCCAAATACGACACTTAGTGGCAAAGAATGAATTAGCATTTTCATATTGGCCAGACAGTATGCTAATAATTTATGATGACGTCAACATAAAATGGCTTGGGACTCATTTTGAAAGCAACCCGTTTCAATGATTCAGAGTCAACTTTTTCTCTTGAGAGACAATAACTTTATACAAGGGGCACTTTCAGATTTAAAACTTTGCAGGATGTTTTCATTCACTTAAAATCTGCATGAAAGGTCATTTTCAAAACTCAATAATAGGGTCACAATATCTCTTTCTCTAAAAAGACAACATGTATAGTGATCGAAGCCAAAATATTAAATGTCAATAGAGGTGCATTTACTGAGTAATCCACTATTTTGCAGAGCTGGTTAAAAATGACTAAACTGGCAGAACATTTATTTTATTTTTACAAACAGATTAGTAGGTCTATTAGTAAAATCTGTTGACTGTTTTTGTTTCCTCTGCTTTTCACAAAGCATAAACACCAAGGAAGAAAAATATTGAACCTAACACGTTACATGAATAAAAGGTCACATGATATTGCCATGCTCAGACAAAATAGTACCATTAAAAGCTAGAACACATTACAGACAGCCTACACTGGAACAAATTATTATCTTACTGTAATACAATATTTTTATGACAAGTATTCAACAACAGTATCTGATATCCAAAGTCTATATAAGATGAGACAAGAACATAGACAGAAGTATATGCCCCTATGTAATTTCGAAGTTGCCTAAAATGTTGATGGCTTTGACTTCCTAGTTTGAAAAGTGTCGTTCAAGCATCGATCAAAGATCTACGAAAAATGGCCAAAGCAATGCAAATATGCATCCATTTAATGAAAGAGGACTGCAGAGAGCACATCAATAGGAAAACCAACCCAAATCCAGACATTTTAGGCAATTCACACCCTACACATAAAAACACATATAACCACACTTCAGTTAAAAAAAGCAAGACGGGTCCAGATCAAATCTTAGAGAGGTCATATAATGAATCCGTCTGGGTTCATACTACAAAAACATCCTTCACTGAGTGCACTCAGGAAATTTCAGGTGCTTTGTTTTGTTTTAGAATTGCCTTTTACATGGCAAAGTCAATTCACTAGTGACTTCCACCCGTAGTTAAAAACCTAAGCGGAAATACACCTCCATTACTGCAAATATAAGACTGGAAAAGAATACATCCCATGGTCTTTGTTAGAGTCACTTATACTGTTGCTAACGGACATGAGGGGTCTATCTTACAACCGCAATAAACCCAGCTTAACTGCTGTCCGCTTTAAGCTCTTTTAGTCCATGTTTATAGCCACTTTAGTGTCTCTCCAGATAGAGCAGCTGCAAACTAATAACATCAGCTGGCTGTTGTAGAACAAGGATGTGAAGTTTCCCACTTAGGTCGAACTTCCCACCCCTGAAAAAGTAACGTTCTGTCATAGCTAAACATTTCTGACTCCAGCGCTGCATGTTGACACTGGTTAAGAATGATCAGCATCTTAAAGCATCTGGTTTAAGTTAATGTTTTATTAGCACGATATGTTGTCTTAAAGTGCCCCTTTTTATGCTTTTTCAAATATGATTGTTCACACAGTGTGTCATGTAGCTGCATGTGAACAAACTATCTGCAAAGTTGTGGCGCCGACAGTGCACAGGTAAATAAAGTTATTGTCTATAAAAAAATAAAAAAAGAGACGGCTCACATTCGATTAAATCATGTGAGGAAGACGCTGTATCCTGTGAGAGTTAATTTGTTTTATTTGCCCTTCTGAAAGATGAATCTACAAATAATGAGTGATTAACATAAATTTTGCTATGTTCATTTTACTGATGACTGCTTTATCAATCTTGGAGTACAACGCGATATTCACCAAACGCTTGGTCTTAAAAGAAGGATCAGAGCCCAGTTTATTTGGACCGGCTTGCTCCTCTGAACTTCTACCTGTAAGTAAGATTAATAACTGATGATTGTATTTGTGTACGTCATGCTATGTAACAACCCTGCAGATGGCAGTTTCTGATAACGCTGGTTATGTGTTGCCATGTCAACTGGGAGAAACAGGATTTTAGGTTCTCAAACGTCACACTATGCGCCAGAAAATGCTTAACGTCAGGTGAGCACCCTATTTACATAGGTTTGGCATAGTTATTATGTTGTGTGCAAGATGTTATTATTGAAAACAGAGGGGAGGAAATATTCGGTTCTCTAAATACCCGGCTATGTGTAAATGTGACCTAAGTAATGATAAATGATGGCTTATGCAGTGTTATGCATTATACAATGCTGAAGTTCACAACGTAGAGGTGTGCCCGATTCACTTACAAAAGCACTGTCCACGGTAGTTTTGCCACAAGCTCTGTGGAGCGCTGTAGCGGTAGACCAATCATATAGGACTGCGCCATCTGACCGATCACAGCGGTGAGGGCTCACGGGAGGGAAGGTTTTAGACTGACTGAGTCTTCGAACTGCTTCACACGAGTCGTTTCCGAATCATTAGAATAGTGTTTTTTGACCTTGCATACATGTAAACCTGTTTTAAGAGACTCATAAAACAATCTTAGCCACCTTTAAAATGGCATAATATGGGCACTTTAAACTGTCATATTATGTAAATTGATCAAAATGTGTTATACTACACTCTATTAACGTTATATTCATCAAAAAGGCTGTAGACCAGAGTAATAGTGGCACAACTGTCTCCTTTAAGCGGTTTTATCTTTACCTTGGGGAGGATCCTCAGAGGTGGAGCACCCGGGGACTGGCTGGAGTCCCTCCAGGGCAGGATGTAGGACATCGCCTCAGGCTGCCTTTGAACTGCTGAGAACTCCTGGGCTAAGTCCTCAACAGTGTCACCGAATAGGCCGCCCTGGGAGATGAGAGCGTCAAGAAAGCAAGCTTTGTCAACGTCTGCCATCTGCGCCAGGTTAGCCATAGGTGGCGCTCCTGGACCACGACTGTGGACATCACCTGACCAAGGGATCGCGTCCGCGACCTCCATTGCCCCCTTTTTGATGAGGGAGCGGTCGACCGCGGTGCGAGGTTCCTGCAACCCTTGATCAGGACCACCCTTGTGCAGCTTGTAGCATGCAGGGTGGTGGCAGCCTGCCAGCAGTGGCAAGCTCGGCCCGAGATGGCGGACGAGAGGTCACGAGCCTGGGAAGGCATACGGGGCTGATCCGGCCAGGTGGCAGCGCTGTGCAGGCATGCACCGCGACAGCACGCTCAGCCTGGGGTGACCGCTGCACAGCCCATGGCTGCCCCGCCATCGAGGGTGTCAAGGGGGGAGGAGTCGGGCATGGCAAGGGTGGGGCACTGTCCTGGCGAGACATTCACCTTACCAGCTGACTCCCCTGTGACGCTGCAATAGATTTGCCACGGGAAGACGGCGATGGAAAAACATCTCACTGTAGCGATGGTCATGCATTCTTAATGAACGCATGAGTCATCCACAAACGCTGCCCCAGCGTGTTTTTTTTTTTAGTCAGTGATCATGTCTGTGCAGAGATGTGAGGGAACTACCACATCCGGAAGAGCACAGCCGGACAGACATTCTGGGGAACGCCTTACCAGCCGTGGGAAAATTGATCTTTTTTTTCTCCCCCCGGTTTGCCCAAGGAGGACCTCTCGCGAGAGCATGAACTCGCAGGAACTCTTTTTCTGCGTTGAGGATTTCTCCGTCCAGCAGACTCAACAAAGGCAAACAAAGCAGCGAGGTTCCGAAGTGAAAAGCTGCAAGTACATTCCAGCCGTCCCCTCTTATACTCACGCTGTGATAAGGTACACCTGGCTGTAATTAAATGCACGCCAATATTCATTGGCCTTCTCTTATTACTCGAAGGTGTTGCCAACTTAGCAACTTTGTCACAAGATTCAGCGACTTTTCAGACCCCTTGGCAACATTTTTCCAAAAATAGCGACAAATAGCAACTAGCGACAAATCTAGCGACTTCTTGGACAAACCTCTGTGAGCCTCTGGTAGTGCTGCGCGAGCACGAGATCTTGTTTTCCCACCACGCGCACAGCTCTCTCTGCATCTGTTCTGCTCAGCGAGAGACTGAAAGGAGAAGGGCTTTCAGTTAAAATATGTATTATGTTGCTTCTAACTCTATTTTTCATGCAAATATAGCCAAAATCACAGCAGAGCCATTGTCTATATTTTATGTGTATTTGATTTCATCAGACAACGGCTTGATTATAAATCAGGATATTAATCCAGATTAACATCTTGTAAAGTAGAGTTAGTTCAGTAGGTCTTTTAATGGCGGGCATTTCTGTCACTATTTCATGTTTTTCTGACAACATTAAAATACATTATGTGGCTACAGAGAAGCAAGATAATATGAGGCACTGACGTCATGAATATGCAAATTGACGTATGACGTCATCTAGCGACTTTTCAAGCTAGATTTAGCTACTTTCGATTGAAAAAGTTGGCAACACTGCTCGAAGGCGATCGGTCTCTCATGCGAGTTCCCATATGTAATGTCGGAGTGGCTCGACTGAAGGGGAACCTGAATTATTTCAGTACTATAAAACCTTTGACTGCCCTGTTTGTCCTTATCCCTTGTGGAAATATGCTCTGGGAAAATCTGAAACCACACAAAGGAATGAAGTTCAGCCAAAAGTGGGAAAGTCTTTTTTTTCTCTCCACACTGGGACTCCGCCATTGTTAATCCCCTTTTCTGGTGATTAAATTTAAACACTACTGCCTCCATTCGCCCTCTCCTCAACCATTCCAGCGCTCTTACTCACAGTGCCCACTACGTTTCTTTACATGAAAGAGTTAAAACTGTGAGTTATTCCCTGGATATGAACTCCTTGACCCCTGTTCTCTCTCTCTCCTTCTGTATCCATGTGCTTCATCTTCTCTGGATAAATAGGCAGCTCTCACCGGGGACCACTATGAGCGATGGTTTCACTCTTTACACAGTCAAACTAAAGGAAAACACTTTTTTTATTTTTCTCCAAGGAAATCATTGCTACTATGAGCCCGTAGATTGAACTGAAGGCATGCATACACATATTTCTTTTAACCAAGACTGCTAGCTTCAAACTATTATCTGTTGCAAGAAATACAATAATTGGAAACATATTGCTAATATAAATGTTTAAATATTAATCTGCAATATATTTAGCATATTTGGTTGGACCACAAAAAAAAAAAATCAGCTCCCAGAGGAATGGCGGGTGGTTATATTAAGTCATTTGCAGCATGTCAAATGCAGACAGGGAGTTGAGTGGCGGCTACTGTTGTCAAAATTGATCTTTTCACGTCTGAGCCTTGTTTTTTTCCTAAACCTTTGACAGAGTAATGCCATAGAACTGAGTGCAAATACAGTGTCTGCTGTAGGGACTTATTTATTCTCCAGATGTGACTCTCCAACCTGTTTCTGGTGAAGTTCTTTACATTTCAGGTACAGTATATCATTACACTACTTTTACGGTTGATGAGACGAGAGCATGGATAAAAATGCTATGTGCATGGTCTCTGAAAATGGTCGGCTCAATTTACACTTTTCTTTAATAGACTTTTGAGTCATAGTGAGAAAGTTCAAATCTAAAATGCATAGCTCTGAAAGGAATAGTTACCCAAACATTTCCTCAAAGTTGAGTAATCCTGTGGCCATCCAAGAGTAGATTTGAGTACAGAGTACAGAGTACAGATTTGAGAAAATTTAGCATCACATCACTTGCTCACCAATGAATGGGTGCCGTCAGAATAGAGTCCAAACAGCTGATCAACATCACAATGATCACTCCAAGTAGAGCAAAAAGCTGTGCAAGAAACAAATCCATTAAACCTTTGCTTCAAGCTAAAGAGTCCCTTATCCATAATACTGCTTTCTCCTGTGAAAAAGTCATTCCACCCGATTCAGGAGAAAAATATGCACAGATCACAAGTTACAACAGTCCAAAACAGTTCTTAACAAATAAGACAACGGGAACAGACTGTTTTACTGGAGGAAATAGTTTTTTTATGGATTATAGACTGGTATTAAGGGCAGAAGCAAGTTTCAGTTTAAAATACCTTCATTTGTTTTATATAAACATGCAGCTTTTCACTTCACAAGACCTTCATTTAAAGGACTGGAGGATTATTGTGATGTTTTTATCAGCAGTTTGAACTCATTCTAATGGCACCCATTCACTGCAGAGGGTTCATTGGTGAGCAAATGATGTAACTAAATCTCAAATTCTGAAAAAAAGAAAAAACTCCTGGAAGGACTGAGGGTGAGTAAATTTCTATTTTTGAATGAACTATTCCTTTGAAAAATATATTCATAAAACCCCTCTTGCTTTCATATAGAGCCACTTTTGAGAAAAAGCTGCTTTTGATTAAGGCATGCAGCGGGCAACGTGCTAACCCTTTTATTCATCACGATTCTGACAATAGCAATGAATCTGGCATTAAGCACAGACCACGATGTGTTGAGCAATGTACATGCACACACACACTCTCTCTCTCTCTCTCTCTCTAAATGGAAATTATAAGCAACGCTATTTTCTTGACAATTCTGGTTTGTCCACTGCATTGAGTATTTGTATGCACTGCTAGTTTTGCACAGAGATGGATTTGTTGAAAACTACTACAGCCAGCTATCAAGCGCTTGAATTGCAACTTCACCTTTTCCACATATGGCTGTCAGCAGACAAGGCATCGCTCTCAAATATCCCAGCGGGCACCGCCGTGTTTTTGTGAGAGCCTTCTCTGCTTCTTGAGATGATGTGGAGAGGCTGGCTGAAAGGAAAATAAACAGGGCCTGTCCTTTGTTTGACCTTCATCAATGGGCAGCATAGGATTTCCACCACTCATAAACAATGAGGCAACCAGGGAGGTCTGCTGACATCATCACTCCAGAAAGGAAGTCTAAGGGAAATCGATGGTGTGCAGTTAAGAAGCAATGACAATAGTGCAATACGACAGGGGAAAAAAAACACTGTGTTGCCCTCATACATTAGTTTGATTGCTATTGTGTTTACTTATATTTTCAGTACATACAGTACGTTTTCTGTACTATATTGCTCTGGAGTGACCCAAAATTAAATACCTTGCTCAAGGGCATAGCAGTGGCAGCTAATGAATCACCTCTTTTGGAGTTTAAACCTACAACCTTTGGGTCACAGACCCACATTTTTTAACCACCAAGCTATCCATCCTTCATCTACTTTGTGTAAGCTTTGGAATTATTGACTAAAAAGTGAAAGATCAGGAACAGTTCAGCTAAAAATTACATTCTGTCATCATTTACTAACCCTTGTGAACTTTCAAACCCATTCTTTCTGCCATTACAAACAAATAGAGATGTTGGGGATAATATTACGGACAGTAATTTGTACACAGTATAAAGTAAGAAAAAAACAAAAAAAAAACAGTTGATATAAGTTGTCCGTATATTTGTAGATATATATTTTAAACATATTCAAATATATGTAAACACACACAAAAACATATTAATATGTATTATTAAATATATTTACAATATAATAATACAAATAATAATAATTCATAAGTTTTTACGTTTCAGTTACTTTTGTATTTAATCAATAATTTGGGGGCCTTATTATGAAGGTATTTTTGGTGCAAAACAACTGAGGGCATGTGACAGCTGAATGTGCATGTGTAATGGTGATTTTGAAGTCACAGACAAAAGTTGCAAACATGTCGATTTTTTTCTCTCTCCCACAAACACAACAGTTACACCTTCTCGAATCCCTTCATTGCAGGTGCACAAATCCTAGTCCACGAATCTCAAATCATGAAACTTGTACATGTTTTGTTACTATTGCTGCAGTGAATATGGTGCAAAACACATTCACACACCTGCATCAAAAATGTGAAGTCACGAACGAATGTTGTACAGTACATCCACAAATCAGTGTGTGTATTCTTGCAATGAGTTCTCCACGGCATCTCCAGACTCTGTCACATGCGCTCGGTGTGAACCTGCTTTCGTTGATGAAGAGCACAGGACGCCAGTGGCGAATTTGCCAATCTTGGTGTTCTCTGGCAAATACCAAATGTCCTGCACGGTGTTGGGCTGTAAGCACAACCCCCACCTGTGGACGTCGGGCCCTCATACCACCCTCATGGAGTCTGTTTCTGACCGTTTGAGCAATTTGTGGCCTGCTGGAGGTCATTTTGGAGGGCTCTGGCATTGCTCCTCCTGTTCCTCCTTGCACAAAGGCGGAGATAGTGGTCCTGCTGCTGGGTTGTTTCCCACCTACGGCCTCCTCCACGTCTCTTGATGTACTGGCCTGACTCCTGTTAGCACCTGGACACTACGCTGTCAGACACAGCAAACCTTCCTGCCACAGCTCGCATTGATGTGCTATTCCGGATGAGCTGCACTACCTGAGCCACTAGTATGGGTTGTAGGCTCCGTCTCATGCTACCACTAGAGTGAAAGCACCACCAGCATTCAAAAGTGACCAAAACATCAGCCAGAAAGCATAGGAACTGGTCTGTGGTCACCACATGCAGAAGCACTCCTTTATAGGGGGTGCCTATAATTTCCACCTGTTGTCTATTCCTTACTTGCATGTGAAATTGATTGTCAATCAGTGTTGCTTCCTAAATGGGCAGTTTGATTGACTTGGAGTTACATTGTGTTGTTTTAAGTGTTCACTTTATTTTTTCTATATATTAGTATATTCTATATATACTAAATATTGCTAGTCCGTTTCAATACCACCCGTTCTGTGGGTTAGTGAAGAGCAGCGGCTAATAGTATATTATTTACTCATCTGTTGTTAGCACAGCTGGCAAACACAAGAAAAGACTCCAATACACCTCTGTTGCAGATGACATGACCAATGGACTGAAGCCTGAAATAATACACAAAAGATACACATAATAGCTGTATTTCTTAACGTTATTTTCTTTACTATTTTCACGTTAGCTCGCTGTTATGTTATGTAACTTCTGAAATAACCTGCAAGAAAAAGTATTATGCTTCCCTGATTGATTCGGTAAACTGACGTTACAACTTAACTTACCAGCTGATGTAATCACTGTCACAATAGCTCCAAAATACAGCCCCGATGTTGCAGATTCGAAAAACTTGAACATACAAAAACCGGATAAAGTGTAGCTCTTCTGATTGGCCAAAGTGCTCTGCTCTGATCTCTGAAAAGTGCCCGTGGTTGTTTCTACGGATGCACAAAGCTTTTGCTCAATATTTCACACAGGTATTTGGCGGAAATGGGAGAGTGAGTGAAACTTGTCATTTACAAGCGAAAAAAAACCCCCGAGTCATTTACAAGCGAAAAAACGCGTTTGAGACTCGTAGCAGCAGATTCGTGCCGTTTTCCCCAAAATAAATTGTTTTTAAAAATCATACAATGTGATTTCCGGATTTGTCTGTTTAGATTCTGTCTCTCACAGTGGAAATGCATCTATGCTGAAAAATGTAGACCCCCTCCATGATTTCTAAGTAAGAGAACTTGCAAAATCACAGGGTGATCAAATACTTATTGACTTCACTGTATATTTAAAAAAGAACAAATTGCATTTATTTCTGCATTTGCATTGTTTTATTGCCCATTTGAGTAAAGAATTTGCATTTAAAGTTTTTAAATAAATATACTTTGATCCCTACTTGGACTCAGTATATCGTATATTTCACATGACAACCTATTTTAAACATATATTTGACATATATTTCCCCCCTTTTTTGTTGCTTAAATTAAAATTCTGCATTACAGTTGCTTGCAGTATTAAAACATTAAATATTTTGGTTTCTTAAGCTATTGTTTGCCTTTAGAAGACAATGGCAATGGTCACAATTTTTTGTGTGGTGATTTTTCATGCTTATATAATTATGCAGCCTTTTATGGATCTTTGAAACTTTGAAAACGGCAACATTATCTATTCTGCCTAACATCATCTTATTTATTTAATTAATTAAGGCAGAAAGTCATATGATGCATAAATGAAATTTTTTTGTTGTTGTTGAACTTTTAAATGTCACTTTAAAATGTCATTTAAAAAAAGAAGGACTGTCTTAAATACAGATGATGTTTTTGAATAAGTCAGGGGACTATATGAAATTATGCCCATGACAGCGTTGAATAAAAAAGCATTTTGCAATAAATGGGAATCACTAAATTGTCAATGAATAGAGTCATATGAGATCAATTTGGGGTCATGCGTCAAGAATGATTACTTCCAGAACAACAGGAAGTGCTAAACAATAAATCACAACAAAAAAACAGATGGAAGTGAATTGCTTCGTATTATGTTATCAAAGCCTGTTGCAAAAAGTGGAAGCAACTCCCAAGATCTCTGGTTTGCATGAGGACATCCGTTGACGTGTTCCACAACCTTTGTGACTTAAGTATTTTTATTTCAAGGATGATGGATCCTGACTAATTTGACTGGTGAATGTGCGTGAGCTCGGCTGACCTGAGCATCTTTCCCAGCAGAGGTGTGGTGCTGATGCTTTTTTTTTTTGCAGAGGAGGATATCTTATATTTCAGCAACTATTGTTCTCGGATTCCTCCTGGCAGCCATCCCTCTCTCACTTCCATTTACACACATATCACTTCCTACAACTTGCTGACTTGATATGAGAATCTGAATCACTGGTTCTCAGTTCACACAGAGTTCTGTTTCTATTTCTTCTTCTTTCTTTTTCATTAAAGGGAAAAAACAGACTTTAACTTAAAAATAAGAAATGACTAAGATGAAAAAAAAACTGAAAGAAAAAAAATAGGTTCATAATATTCTTAAAGTTTTTTATGTATTAAAGGTTGTATCAGTTTTGTAGATCTTATTATAATTAAACCTTTATTAACCAAGATAAAATTATGAAGGTAGTTTTGAAGTAAATAAAGTAAATAAACTATTATTTTACTATTTTTTAAACTCTAATAAAATAGTTTTATAATAGTAATGTAAAAACTTTTAGAAAACTATGAATCTTAAAAAAATGAAATAGATTATGATTGAAAATATTTTTATTTTCATTAGTAAAAAAAAGTTTCAAAAAAATATTAAAGGTATATTTTATAGCTCTTAATAGAATAAAATGTGGGAACTTTCTTTTAACTTCATAAAACAAGGTAAAAACGTCTAGGTTACGAACGTAACCCACGTTCCCTGAAGGAGGGAACGGAGACGTTACAGTATGGGAACTCGCCA
>JAUMHQ010000078.1:3617155-3635531 GCA_032361165.1 Enteromius paludinosus
AACCCAATTGAGCATCTCTGGAGAGACCTAAAATTGGCTGTCCACCAACGTTTACCATCCAACCTGACAGAACTGGAGAGGATCTGCAAGGAGGAATGACAGAGGATCCATAAATCCAGGTGTGAAAAACTTGTTGCATCTTTCCCAAAAAGACGGAAAGCTGTATTCAATCAAAAGGGTGCTTCTACTAAATACTGAGCAAAGGGTCTGAATACTTAGGATGTGTGATAATTGTGATAATTCAGTTTTTCTTTTTTAATAAATCTGCAAATATGGCAACAATTCTGTGAATTTCTGTCAATATGGGGTGCTGTGTGAGAAAAAAAAACTTTTTAAATGATTTTAGCAAATGGCTGCAATATAACAAAGTGAAAAATTTAAGGGGGTTTGAATACTTTCCGTACCCACTGTATGTTTTAAGGACAATATACACTTGTTTAAAGATAAATCAATGCTTTTTTTATGCAAAAAGTTGATGTGTTTTACTGTCTTGCAGTGAGTATCGCCCTGAATATGAACGTCTGCACAGAGAGTTGGTGAGTAATCACTGATGTAGGCTGATGTACTAGTCATAAATCAACTGGCCATTCCACAAATATCCTACCAGCACTTAATAAACTATATATATTTTTAAACTTTATATATTTTTTATTTAGTTTATTTTAAAGGCAAATAAAAACGTCGAGCGTTCGTTCCATGAGAAAAGGTCAAGTCTGACTGTTATGAATGCTTTCGTCTCATACTCAGGCTGAAGCTCAGAGTCAGAAACAACAGGAGCAGTTGGAACGCCTTCGGAAGGACATGGGAGCAGTTCCCATGGAAACCGCAGTTCCTACCGGTACATTCATTCAGAACAGTCACGTCTCTTCATTCAAAAAAAAAAAAAGATATTTGAAAGTTATTCATTAGTTCTGAACTCATATACACATATACCATAGGATCTGATATTTAGATGAATAAAATAAATATCTTTTAAACAAATCTTACTACCCCCAAAGTTTGAACAGTAATATATATTTTACATTAAATGCTTTTTAGGATCGATGCATATCCTACTTCCGCATTCAGCTGGTCTTTGAGAGCGATTCATCATTAGCATTGTCTCCAAAGATTATGCATGTATTCTTTTATACACTGGTTATTCTTTAGAAGCCCCAGATCTTGGTGGGCCCAGTGACCTCATCTTTACTCGCGGGAACCCTGATGAAGCTGAGGAAGACCTAGACAGCGATACCGACGATATCGATCACACAGGTGAGGATTTTTCAGATGGCTCTTAAGGAACTAAAATCGCTGTCACAGCATGTAACGCATGCATTTATGATGTCACTTTTTTCCCCCAACAGTCACAGAAGAAAGTAAAGAGGCCGGTGCTTTCAGCAACTTTCTGAAGGAGAGAAAGGAAATTGTGCAGGTGCGCAACAGGAAGTCAAAGTGAGGGCAGGAAATGATCATTATGTATGTATACTGTGGTCTTTCCACATTGAAAGACTCTAAATAAGTTGTTATAGATCTTGCTGCCACATCAGCTAGTCTGTGCTGTGATTTCAGAACTGCAAATAAAGACATTTGTATTAGAATGTAGAAACATGTAAAGGACAGCATTAGTCCGAAACCGAACATCAGCATGGTGTCGAATATCTTGAGCATGTATTCAAACAAATACCCTCTCTGAAAAATGTCAGAACATAACTTGTTTATCTTTTGCATAAAACATTTATCTGCACTCTACAAACTTATTTGGCTGTTACTAAAAATGCTTAGTACTTCCTAACAACCTAGAACAGACACCAATATCTGCAGTTTCTCTTCTGATTTCCTGTACCTTGAAGTGTTCACGTTTCTATGATGGGAAATAAAATATTTTTATATGATCTGCTTTTCTGCAAACTTTCTGCTTTTGTCTTTTCATAATGTTCAGCATGTTCATATTGAATGAAGCCTGTGTGTGCTGAGATGACGGGTGGGCAGTAGTGGTTTTGCAGCCATATGGCACAGAGATCCAGTGGGTGTAGTGAGACTGTGGGATAAATCTTCACGCCCTCAACCCCTCTGTTTCATGAATTAAGAATCTTGTAGACCTTCACATGTGTGAAATACCGCTCTGCGAGACTTTCAGCTTTCAGATTGCTTGGATGTGAGTACCGGAGAGGTAACAAAAAGTCACCTTTTAGAAGAAACATCTCAAACATTTATTTCCTGTTCTTTTTTCACAGTATAGTTGCTAGAATAACCTTAATTGCCTAATGGATAGGGAGTTGGGCTTGTAAACCAAAGGTCGCGGGTTCGAGTCCCAGGTCCCGCAGGGATTGTGGGTGGGGTTAGTGAATAACCAGCACTCTCTCCACCCTCAATACCACGACTGAGGTGAGACCCTTGAGCAAGGCACCGTTCCCCCAACTGCTCACCTGTAAGTCGCTTTGGCTGCCCACTGCTCTGGGTGTGTGTGTGTGGTTGATCACTTCTCACTGCTGTGTGTGTGTGTGTGTGTGTGTGTGCACTCGGATGGGTTAAATGCAGAGCACAAATTCCTAGTATGGGAAACCGTACCTGGCCACATGTCACGTCCTTTCCTTTTCCTTTCCTAGTTTGATAAGATGGCCTTAAAATAGGTGCAGAAAATCATAAATTCATAAAGGCATGACATTAATTGCTGCATGCACTGCAAAAATGAATATCTTGTTCAGTATTTTGGTGAACTTACTTGGATACATTTTTTGGAGATGCAAAATAGTCTAAAACTGAACAAAACTTGGTTTTCTGGGCCATTTGGTAAAAAGTAAATAGATATTTAATCTTTAAGTTACATTTGTAAAGAAGACTAAATTACTGAGTATGCAATATAGAATATAATTGTGTGCTGCTTGGACATTTTTGTATTATGTGCCCTTCAATTTATTGATTCAATTCTTTTAACTTGGTCTTAAAGGCCTTAAACCTACAGAAATCCTGCACACCGATAAGGATCTTTTTGTAGAACTTTTGGATTTTCTCACAGAGGAGTTGCATTAATAGTAATCGTCTGTACTTTTAAAGACATTGAAAGGTCATGTTCTCATTGTTAAGAGCAGCACTCAGTACATCCAGACTCCAACTTTAGTCTGTAAATTTCTAGAATAGAGTAGTCGTGAAAAGATGCGAGCATGCTTTCTCTGTGTGGGTGACTCATCACATTCTGAGGCGTGTAGGTTGTGTGGCGAACCTAACAATGGCAGATGCCTTTGGATTTTCACAGAGCATGAGTCACTATGTGGTTGAGTTTACCAGCGCTCAATCTTAACACCCTTGCATGCTGCCACCACACACATACAAATACAAATTCTCGTTAGCCAAACATAAAGGGAGAAAGGATGAGTTGAATGGAAGCGGGAAGTGTCAAGACGCCTACTATAATTCCTTGTCTGCGAGGAAGAACATTGCCTGGTGAGATTTAAAAGTCAGTCATAACTGGTTTTTACCGGTTTCTGATTGTTCTGTTTTATAAATGTTAAAGGTCAGAGAGGTATTTTGTAATTGCTCATTCATAGACACCGCTTGGATGGCAGTATTACTGTAAAATACTGTACTGTGCACACACTTTATGACCAACAAATGCTTTCCCAGTGAGGACAGAATAGAATCTGTTACTATTGCATATTGAAACTTTGGAATGATACACTATTATTTATGCGTATAGCGCACAGTGTGCATTTTTACGGCTTACTGTGTTCTGTGTGGTATGCAAGGAATACTGAATAATATTATTTTATAATATATCATTTTACTTATGCATTTCAAACACTAGTATGTTCCGTTGCTATTTTACACATTTACATGTAAAAAAAAAAATTATAATGTCAGCTGATAATAGTTTTGGTTCATTGTATTCAGTGTTGAGATTATCTGCGTTCGGTTCATAGAACATTTTTGCATGTAATTTTAGTGCAGAAATATCAACACAGCAGCTTTTCACTTCACATGATGTTATTTGATGCACTGGTAATTTGTTTTTTTAACAACTGTTTGGACTCTCATTCTGACGGCACCCATTCACTGCAAAGAATCCATTGGTGAGCATGTGATGTAATGTTACATTTCTGCAATCTTTTTCTGATGAAGGAACTACATTTTATATTTGGGTGAATATTATTTTAGATTTGGGTCAGAAAAAGTTAATAAATGGATGACATTCACTGAATTAAACATGCATTCAATACCAGCATGTCGCTGTTTAAAACATTCATCATGTTATTGCATGCTGCTTCACGTACTATTTTTAAGAAATCGCAGGTGCTGTTTAGTTCACCATTTTCAACATACCCAAAGTCTTTATGTTTTTATGACTGTACGTGATGTCATCATCTTTTGTTCTCTGTTTATTGTAAGTAAACAGCATGTCTAAACGTGTAGATTGATTCTGACCGTAAGTCCATGCCTGAGAGATCCTGACATCCAGAGTTAAAAGCTATGAGTCATGCAGCATGCGACCATTAGAGTGATGTCATGTCCTGAGTTTAGAGCCTGCAGATATGACCTACTCTCCCATCATGCTCTCCAGAGCACTTCGCACCTAGAATACAGAATCAGATCACGTAAAGCTTTGACTTATACGCTTAAATGCTAAATGCTTTACAGCTACATATGATGCCTAATGTATCGTAACATTTGGACGTGTGGATTGAATGTCAAGGCTGCAGAAGAAACGTAGTGTTCCAGTGCAACATAAGTCATCTTGATATTTAGATGCCACTGTAGACAGTTTTAAGACCAAAACACAACATCGCTGCCAGGTAAAAGACAAGCATTTGTGCATTTTTGACTCAAAACAAAGCATGACTCTGAATTATTCATTGTTTTGGTCTGTATTATTCAAGAGGGGGGTGTCAGATTGAGCGCATCACAATATGTTTATAAATGTAATTCAGCTGGAACACCGTAATATTCCTCTTAAGCAAAGTGTGGCCATCAGTCATTCTGCCACAAGTATCACAAGCCATTAGACTGATGTGTGACTGATGTCAGAATATTGAATTGCAGCTGTGTTTTACAGTACAGTATGTACAAAATGAGTTATGGCGGTTTAATACAGCAGAAAATAATTTTATATTATTATCAGTTATGCTTATTTCATTTAATTAGTGTGGTTTGTTAAGCCTAGCATCCCTACATTTGTTTGTTTCCGACCTAATGATATTTTAATGATAGCTTGTAAATCTCTCATTATGCTTTATTATCATATATAATTTTGGTTTATAATTTGAACAGTGAAAACAGCATTATTTGTGTGTTTTCTTTTTTTTTTTTTTTTTGCAGTATTCAGCCAAAAACTATGTTCAGTTCCAAAAAGAAAAGCAAAACTTCAAACAAAAATAAGTTGGCAAATAGGCTGCATCCAATATTTGCCAATAAAATACAATACAGAGAAATTAAAAAGCATTTTTTGTAGAGACCACAAATGTAACAAGGTGGGGGGGGGGGGAAATCTAAATTTGAGTTGCATTAAGTCCAAACATTTTTAAACGTAGTTATACAAAGCAAAAAAGAAAAAACATCAGTATGGTTTGTGCTTGTATGCATGATAAGCTTCATCATTATCATCATCCTCATTGCTGTCAGGTCAGATATGAACTGGAAACTGCATCATTCTGACTAGAGAATCCAGAGCAGCGCTCCTGATTGGCTGAAAATGACATCATAGCAGGGTTACCAGCGATGATCAGGCTTTCCTTGCAGGCACATTGTTTTCCTTCACAACATCCCCCACCCTTGTCTTTTCAGTCCCTCATTGTCACCCAGCAAAGGATTTCGATGCACCTTTTGCAAACAATTCCCAGCATGCCTTCTTTTTTGTCCTTCATGTCTGCGTTAATCAGCTCCAGGACCTCGTTTGCTGCACTCTTTGCTCTGTTGCTATGTAAAAAATCCTGTATGCGTGCACACGACTCTCCACCTTGCAGACAGCTGGATGACATCATCGCTAGAGCACTGCTGTCTCCCCTCCCCCTGCGGCCCCCTTCAAGGATCACATCCAGCATATATGAAACCCAGCACTCCACTCCAGTTTATATGGGTGTGTGATCCTTTCTTGCACATATTATGTGATTATATATCATTTTATTTCTTTAAGAAAAATGTTTTTCATGCAATCTTTTGTATTGTTTTCACCCATGTGGACTGAGTTCCTTTGTTCTACAGCATGCACTTACATTTTGGTTGGAGATGTATGGCATGTAATTTAGTTTGGTTTGGTGGAGTAAATGCCTGACGTCAGTGCTCTTGACGCCAATGGGAAATAAACCAGGTACAGTGTGTTCTGTTCCGCCATATTCAACATCCATATCAGGCCGCTGGGAATGCTTCCACTTCACCTGAGAGACCTTGAAACTACAAACAGGTTCATACAAGGGCCTTATATGGATGCTGAAATCCTTAAAGAGTAATATGCACATTACTGGCCACATTCGCACAGCAGCAGAGTACAGCTGCTATTCCTGTATTTACCAAAGTGACAACTGTATTCCGTAACCCAGCACACACCCTGAAATTTTCAGGACTCACAACCATATTTTTTTGCGAAGTCCGGCTATGTTATGAAACCGTACTGGACAGAGCGAGAAAACTGCATGTGGCCTTCAGAGTATGCTAAATTTTAATTTAAGAAATTCAGGTTCAGGTTGATCCACATTTGAAGCTGTTGTTAATTACTCTACAAACATACACCTTTTACACAATGCACAATTTTAGTAGTTCTGAGGAACTACATTGAAACCTGCAACATATATGGAATAACCGTTTTATAAAAGCAATAAGCCCTGTGAAGTCGTGATTTACAGTCAATTTATAACAGCTAACAACGCCCCTCAGCTGTTATAAATTCACTGTAAACCACAGCTGAAGGCTTAGTTCCAGTCACTGTCCTCATCCGAAGTCGCTCCTGTCAGTTTTGTGATCTGTCTTCGCAGTTTTGTATGTTCATACAGACTGTATTCATAAATGTATGTCGTAAACCAATGTGTGATCAGGACGTTTTGAGACTCAATGGAGCTGTCAATCCCAAAAGTTATGAATGTCGCCTTCAAATTCCATGCTAAAATGAAATAAAATTCGTCAAGGATGACTATGAAACAGCTATGAATTCCTGAATTTAGAGATGCAACATGCATATAGTAAATTCAATTTTGATTGTAAAATCAGGATTTTCTTAATTAAAGGAACGCAATGTTCTGCAAGCTGTCTTTGAAATTGTTAAAACACCAGTGATTGATTTGGCACAGGACCAGAGCAACAGATGGGTCATTGACAGACTGTTCAAACAGGCCCGTTCTGCCCGTATCCAGACGAGCACGTTGGCAAGGTTACTGTGTCATAGTCATCAGCAAGACTCCAGCCATGAGTGAGTGAGAAGATGACACATAAATCCCTGTCCTCCTCCGTTTTTAGACATGACATTTCGAACAGCTCCTAAAACCAGACAGAACTGGATTAGCACACGAAGCTGCACGTAATTAAATTCTAAACTGAAATGAATAAAAAAAAAAATCCACGGATTCCAAGTCTTCATTAGCTAAGCGATGCCATGTGGGAAAGCAACTGAAAATAATCTTTGTGCTATTTCTGATGGCTCCGATCACCAAAAATACAAACCAAAAACTAACTAAACGGAAAAAAAAATTACTAATATTATTCAATATTTCTTAATGACTTACTATTTGAAACATATTTTTAAAAAATGAAGAAGAAATAATGTTTCCTCTGCATAAAACTGCAGTATCTATGCCCTTTCTTTCTCTAAAACCAGCTTACAACAAAGAGTTAACCACCCCCTATCTGCACTCCCAGCCATTCCAGCCCATCAGGAGCCCGCATCCCTCTCGACCAATCACAGCGCTGGTAGGTGATGTCATGCTTTATCTAGCAGAGGTGGTGCTGATGCTGCCAGGTTGAGCATCCAAACAGCAGCAGACTGTCAGACTGAACGTGAGGAAAAGACTCCGGCAGAAGACCGCGGCACACTGTCGGTGAGTTAAGGTAATATTGCATACCATAACCTGTTATTTGCTGTATTACTCTTTTGCAGGACAAAAGGAGACTGGCGATCTGTTGGACTAAAGTTTTATTTTCTATATCATTTTTGTTCTGTTTTTAATAGTGCAGAATTCTAGTTTGGCATTCCTTGGATTATGTTGCATTGCAGATTTGCATGCATGCATTCGAGGTTATTAGACTTCCATATGTGCTTAAATGCATGCATTTTCGAGTGGATTTGCAACTGTTTAGAGTCTTAAAAGCATATCAGAATCAGTTTACTAAGTGGTCGTATGATATTGTGCTTGAAATCTTATGTTATACAGTAGTCAAAGAAAAGATGTGCATTGCATAGTGCAAAGTGCATATTGTATTTGTGCAAGGTGGAAAAACAGCTATGCGGAAAAAGTGCATTGCTAAATTTAAATAGGGGATGTAGGGCAAAGTGTGCATTTGAATACACAACGGTCTTAGAGGTCCTGCAGTGAATGTGCTAGTCTGCGCTGTGGGTGGTACTGAGAGGTGAGATTATGTAGTATGTTGGTGTGCAAAAGGCCACGGCCCCTTAACAGAGCAGCACTTCCTTTGCTTTCAAAACAGCAAGCGTTTATTCCGATCAGAAGGCAGTGGGAGGTTAAAAAATGACTTGCTTTTTAAGCTGCAAACAAATGCATGTGAAAATTTGAGGTAAATGAAAGTGCTGCTTGGTTGTGTACCAAAGGATGTGTGTTATTTATTATATCAGCTGTGTTGCTGGCATCATTAAAATAGGGGGTTTTCACTTTGTGTGCATGCAGTGCGATAGGGAAATGATGCATTGTCCTGTAATGGCCTACAGAATCAACATTTTGCCTTTGTGTTATTAGTTGATCCCTAAAAGCATCTAAATGTTTTATAAAATAAGTCCATGCATTGAAGAAGTTTCAAAGGTGTTAGCGGTTGCAGTGATCGTGAGCGTGGGAAATGAGGGGGCACAGCGAGGGCAGAGGCAGGATGAACGAGAGAGACTGATAGAGAAGGCGCGTAGGCTGAGAGATGATCATAAATCCTGAACAAACCAAATTCATTCATTCTCTTTTCTGCGAACGGTTGCCATCAATTTTTTTGTTGCTTGCTTTGTTCTGTGGATTCGAATAGGTTTTTATATAGTATGCATCCTATTTAGTTGTTTTGATGTGGCAGTGTGATTCTTTTGTACTGCAAATAAATCTTTTTTTTTTTTCACCAAAAAATATCTAATCAGTATCTGAAAATATGTAAAGAATAAGGTCTTCTAAGAATACTGATTTAAAAAAAATATGCATGCTTAGAACAAGAACATGATGCAAACTTGTTTTTTTCTTTAAGATAATTCTTAAAAAAATTTTATGACTTTTTTTTTTTTTTTTTTGCAGTATAAAGGTTCTACATTTGCTTGTGATGTTAAACCTTGTGGGACCTTTATATGAGGACAAAGACGTCCAGGGGAATCGATTGACTTTGGTTTCTGATTACATCATCGTTTCTCTCTCCTGTAGGATCAGCTGAGTTTGAAACGCCTCAGAGGACTCAGAAGAAGGAAAGATGACTCTTGCGGGTACGTGTCCATCCACTTGCTTGTTCGCATGTGAACTTTGGAGTGTTTGAAGGAATTATGTATGAGCACATGGCATCAGAGATGATGTTATCTCAAAATAACTCTGTCTCTCTTTTGCAGCATACAGAGAGAAGATGAAGGAGCTCCCTCTAGTGTCTCTCTTCTGCTCCTGCATCCTACCAGAGCCTCGGGAGAAACCCACCAAGAAAACACAAGGTACCTTTAAAGATCTCAAATCTAAACTCTTGCATCGTTTCAGATGGAGTTAAATGGAACATTAAACTGTATTCACATCAGCAGTTTAAAATTCCTTGCATTAATCTATATCCGTCAAATCAGTCATTGTTTATCTTCTGTTTTAGATGTTGTGGACCTCAACCTGGGAATTATTAAAGACATGGAGGTGATCGAGCTAAACAAGCGTTCATCAGGCCAGGCCTTTGAGGTCATCCTCAGACCTCCATCATTTGACGGTCAGAGGGAATTCCATCCCACTTTCCCACCTCGCAGAGACCCCTCACTGGAGGAGATCCAGAAGAAACTGGATGCAGCTGAAGAGAGAAGGAAGGTAAGGAACAGAGATGCTTTTTGTGGAGGATACTCTTTTTTCTATTTTTTTAATAATGGATATGCTTATATTTGAGTCTCATATTGAGTTACATAAAGTGCATTATCTCCACAGTGTCAGGAAGCTGAACTTCTAAAGCACTTGGCTGAGAAGAGAGAGCATGAACGAGAGGTGGCCCAAAAAGCCATAGAGGAACACAACAACTTCATCAAGATGGCCAAAGAAAAGCTGGAGCAAAGAATGGAGATTAACAAAGAGAACCGGGAGGCCCACATTGCTGCCATGCTGGAACGTCTTCAGGAGAAGGTACGGTGGATTTTGACATCTTAACCCAGTTCCCTTTTTAAAGGTGCAGTGTGTTATTTCTGCACCAGAAGTGGGACTAAATGGAATTGCAATTTGTTCAAGTGGCCCAATATAGTAATAAAAATGCTCAACTGATGGCATGAGCGAGATCATCTGAACGTAGAAAACACACATGAGTTTTGCAATTCCATTTGGTGCTGCTACTGTAGGTAGATCTTTTCAAACACTTTAAAGTTAAGATTGAGCTTTCATTTAATAGTTCTTCTTCTTTTTTCCTTGTGCTTTTTCCAGGACAAGCATGCTGAGGAGGTGAGGAAAAACAAGGAACAGATGGAGCTGGACTGGCAGTAGAATGTCATGAATCAAGCGCCTTTTTTTGTCCTGAATGTTCAAGAAAAACAACAAAATAAGACCTAGCGGGTCCTAGTCATGCTAAGAGAGGCTGTTTTTTGGAATTGGCAATGATTCGAAGGCCTGCCATATGATATTTGCAGCTAAAGACAACATTCTTTTGTCTGCTGCCAGGCAAAGCGCCGTATATCATGGATACTGAATTGGGAATCAATTAGAAAACATTGACTCATTTGCACCAAACTGTGTTTAAAAAACCCTCATGAGTCATCATCCATGCCTTTAGTGTTTAATAATAGCTTTGCATGCACAGATAGGTTAATAATAACGGACGACAAAACAGATGTTAGTTAGGTACTTTATTAATCCCTAAGGAAATGTGTATTTGTGTTGTACTGCTGTGAATTAGCTGTTTGTAATATTGTCATTCAAAGTGGTGATGTGTACTTAGTACTGTAGTTTGGCTTTGTATTTGTGTCTTAGTGTTGGTTTCTTGGAGGAATCATTAGTAGAATATCTGTTAGTCACCTGACAACAAATAGTGTATCAAATGTGGCTGAAATCAACGTTTTAAGCTTGCATGCCTTGATGCACTTGATAAAACTTGTAAAAAGCCATTTGGTGTGTGAACGTGTGGTTTTTGTCCTGTTATTAATTGCTATATCTCTGAACTTTATGTTCCAGGTGCCTTGAGATCTTCTCACAACACATGCTGATCATATGGGAGACCATTCACCAAAGGACTGTATATCACGCTGAGCTTATTAGCTTGGATCATAAGAGATTATGACTCTGAAACCAGATTATGATATCGCTATATCATTGTAAGGTACGATGGCCATGTTGTCAGATGAGCGGAACTGGCTGGCCAGCAAAGATTGCGACGGAATCTCTTTACTACCTTAATCTGAGAATCGCAGAGACGTGTTTGTCTCTGCCATGAGCTTGTATACCAATAGTGCCAAAAAAAGAGTGAATGTGAGAGGTAACTTTGTGTGTTTTTGGATGGACTTTGCCCATGTGGACGCAGTCAGTTTGTCCTCTGTCCTGTCTTTAAGGCTCTATTTTTGGTAAACTGCTCAAGCTTTTGCCGCTGTACATATGTTCACTTGCCTCATGATCAGCTGGTGTCTGATTTGGCTATATAATTCTGTACAGAAATTGTGATATATTTTAGATGCAGAGGGAATTAAAGTACTGCTGGTATAGTTTTGTCCTTGTGACTTTCTCATTATTGGTTTTGGGTTTTTTTCCAAAGTAGAGCCATAGCAACAATATTTGTATTTTTTTTTTTTTTTATTTATTGCATCAGTCATAACATTAAAAACATATTTGGATTAATAAATAAATAATCAGTACAAATGATAATCATAAAAAATAACAATCCAGTAAAAATAAATATCATGCATTTGAAAACACATGTAACGACATAAATACATTAGATTATTAAAAGGATTGAGTCAGATGAAGTGTTGGACTCATTAACCAAAAAAACATGATGATGGATAAAATGTTTCTATTGCCAAAAAAAACTTAAATATGTAATCCATAAAATATCATGAAAATAAATATAAATCCTGCATTTTGCAAACATGTATATGATACAATAAATAAATTATAAAGTCATAAGTCTTAAACCTTACGTTCTGTATTTGTAATACTGATGATTAAACATTGTTACACTCTTAAAAATAAAGGCGCTTCACGATGCCATTGAAGAACCTTTTTTTCCTAAATTGTTCCATTAAGAACCTTTAACACCTGAAGACACTTGAAGAACCTTTCTGTTTCTCAAAAGGTTCTTTGTGGCAAAAGACGATTCTTCAGATTATAGAAAAATAAGAAAGAGATGGTTCTTCTATGGCATCGCTGCGAAGAACCTTTAATTTTAAGAGTGTAGTATTCCATCAGATCCCACATTTTAAGCATCTTGCACATATGGGCGAACGCAGGTGCATCCCACTGCGATGGTTTTGTACTCAAGTTTTAAAGAGTAGTTCTGCTTTTCTCCTCGAATTTTCCTCAAGACCATGATTTGGGTGTAAATCGGTTTGGATTGGAAACTCTCGTCGCCTCCTAGCAAACATCCAGTCAGCAAACATTTGGCCTCTGCGATGTTGGAAGGGTACAGGCTGTCATCATGTGTAAACCTGTGAAACAAAATGATTCATGTGATGTTTTAAGTTAGCAGGCTGCGACAGTCAACTTCTAAATTTAAAAACTTATGTGAATATGAAATGTCAGCTCATCGTCAGCAAAACATATAACTCAAATCATAAAAAAATTTGCATTAGGGTTCCACAAGAACTTCAGTAAAATTCAGGTCTTAGAATATAGTAGTAATGGAAATAAGCTTTCTCCATGTCAAAGAACCTTTTGTGGTTCCATAGATCTTAAAATTTCCACAATGCCAATTTTTAGGGTTTATAAGACACGGCCTTACGTGTAGGTCCATGGAGAGATGGAGTCGTTGTTGATTGGATGGATCGGGCTGCCTGAAGATTTGAAGTCAGGATCCAACATCAGCCGGTATGATGAGGATGAATGAGGTTTTAAAGCTGCCCCCTCAACTCCAAATGATATTAAAATGAGCCCCATCATACAAGACACCTGTGAAACACAAACACTGTCATTTCAGGCTCAAGCGTAGTAGCACTGCGACTTGAGTAACAGAAATTCTTCGGAGACTGCATTACAGCAATACTCACCATGAGAAACTGAATGTTTAGCGCTGATGACATAGTTGCAGTCATTTGACCTGTTTTTTGTTTTTTTTCTGATGCCTTCTGTCAGTCTTAAGTCTTGCTGCTCTACATTTGAAGTGGTATGTGCAGTTTATATAGAGAGGCCTGTTCGTGCAATCGTAGCGGTGTAGGAGCACTTCCTGTGATGAGTTCTACCCTTTGATGGTATTTTATGTTGTCATAATCAATGTGTCAGCAAAAATCACTACAATCATTGTGCTGTTTCCTTTTGCCAATATGTGGCTGACGAATGCGATTTAAATACATATTATGTATGAACCTCATTAATTCTTTGTGTAAGGTACCAATATGTAAATAAATTTGAATTTCTCAGAACTAACGTCATTTCACCACCCGTCCACCACAAGATAAAAATTAATAAGATAATCTCTGCTTTTTACCACCACTATTCTGACTTTTTACTCACAACTCCATATTTAGAGTTTCTAAGAAAAAAATCAGAACTGTGAGATGTAATCTCAGAATTCTGCTAAGTCAGAATTGTGTGATATAAAATTATAATTCAGAATTTTCTTGCAATTTTCAGTTTATATCTCACAATCATAATGCTTGTTTCTGCAATTGAAAAAAAAAAAAAAAAAAAAAAGTTTATTGCAATAATAAGCTTTTTGTCTCTCAGTTTTATCTCACTATTTCATGTATATCTTACAGTTCTCACAATAGCTTTTCTTCTCAGAAAGTACTCTCCTTCAGATTTTCCTTCCCATAAAAGCTTATATCTCACAGTTCTAACTTTTATCTCACAATTCAATTCATTTCTGACAATTGCAAGAAAAAAAGTCTGAATTGTCAGACAAATAATGTACCATTTAGCATTTTTTCATATGGGTGAAACGACTTTTCTGAGCCTGCCATTAAATTTAACCAATTGGACTGAAAGTAATATTTATTGGATGCATGAAGTCATTTATGTCATATGGATGCATTTTTTACTAACATTTTTAACCAGATTGATTAACTATGAACAATGCTTCTTTTGGTAAAATATTTAGTAAGTTTGGTATTTGATATTTTATTACCTGATGCAAAGAAATTCATTCATTTTGTGTTTTGAAGTGTCTAAATACATTTTGTACCCACATATTGTTGTGTTTATTGCATCTTAGCATAGCAACCATTACATAGCAACATAACCTACTTTCATTGACCGCCATCTCATAATCACTCAGATCAGAAGGAATATATTAGTATAATGAAATAAATTCTTGCTGGGTATGATTCTGTCCACTATACATTGCCTTCTGTTAATGCCAGTGACCTCGATCGACATAGTTTGCAAAAAGTCATATCGACATGAAGATTTCCGCCCCAGTGTCTGTAATGGCATGCACCTCTCCGATGCACAGTTTCCCACCGGTGCTGGTTTACAATTGCGTCAGTTGCAGAGCAAGTGTGGTTTTACCCCGTCGTACTCTAAAATTTCGAAGGATTGTGGGGAAAGGACAAGGCCGCATATTCATGACTCAGAATTGAGGGCGATGCACATGCAAATGACAGTAATACAAAAAAAATGTATCCCCTAAAAGAGTATGACAGCTTTAAATACATGCATTTCAAATGTTCGTGCTGTGAAAGCCTAAAATAACCTTGATTCAGTCCGTACTGTTTTTATTATGAATTTAAAAAAAAAAAAAAACTTAATTTAAAATGCAGCACACCCAAAAAAGAAAATACTGTCATGTCTTTTCAAACCAGTATGACTTTCTTTTTTTTATGGATGAATGCGGAGGACTCGAAAACAATGGGCCCTACTGACATTTACTGTATGGGCACAAAACGTTCCACAAAAATGTGTAAAAAAAACAACTAAATTTGGATGAAATATACCTTTAAAAAAACTCTGATACATCATAGACCATTAAACCCCCAATGTTACCTTAAAGCCGTTGGAAATGTGACGCAGGCCTCTGACCTATTTCTTGGAGTTTCAAAAGGTCCAGGAATCTTAGATCTCCTACTTTATTACTCATGAATATGATTTCCTTTACTCAACGTCCAGGAGCAGGGGCTTTCATAGTAACCCACATAAGACCACAAATTCGGAGAATCTTTAAAAGAGCTGAACTCAATAGCCTAAATTTCCACACTACATATTAGTTACATTATTTCCACAGTTTCATCACTTGTGAGATTGTTTCCACATCCCACTATGTTTTCCTAAAGGCAAAATAGGAAATATGAAACTTTAAGACTTACATTCATTCATTTTCATTTCATTAAACTTTCATTTCACATTGCCAGCTGATTAATCACAAATCTGGGAGAATCTTAAAATTGTATATTTCTTTGATTTAAACATTGATGAAGTTCAAAGTACATAAGCAGCTCTAAGGCTTTTTATTATTATTATTATTATTATTATTAAAGCAATTAGTAATATTCTTATTTCGTCACAGTGGTCATAATGGTTTTCCTTTTGCCAATGAATTTTATTGTGGTCAAATTACATAATACAAGGCCGACTGATTTGTCTCAAAAGATCTTTGCTGTATTTTCCTTTCATCAAAAGCAGAATGGTAAAATGAGGTCAGTGATTTTGCTGAGTAGCTTCCGCTCGCTGTGTAAATGGTTCGTCATCAGTCAGTTTGAAAGCAAGTAAAAAAAAAAAACCTACAGAAAGGATTCCCGCATTGGAAGCTGCCACATCAAAGACGTGCAAACCAGTGACATAACTCTGGGTTAAGCCGCAGGGCACCAATGCTGAAAGTGCCCATTAATGGTCGTCACACACTCAAACTGATTAACTGTCAACTTTGCAGAATCTGGTTTTATAATTTTTGAATGGCTGCCTAATTATTTCTAAATAAAGCATTTTCAGTTACACTTTACAAGAGGGTTCATTAGTTAACATTAGTTAGTTGACATGAACTAAGAATGAACAATACTTCTACAGTACATCATTTATTAATCTTAGTCACTGTTAATTTCAGCATTTACTAATGCATTATTAAAATCCAAGTTGTGTTTGTTAACATTGATTAATGCACTGTGAGCTAACATGAACTAACAATGAACAGCTGTATTTTCATTAACTAACATTAACGAAGGTGAATAAATAGTGTAATAATTGCATTGCTCGTGTTAGTTATTACATTAACTAATGTTAACAAATGACACCTTACTGTAAAGTGTGTCCGCAATTTCTTTTTTTTTTTTACATAAATGTTAGATTTGAGGCACGCTTTTCCTAACAAAGTCACATTGTACTTAATAAAATGACAATACGAATACACCAAATTCAGAATACTGACCAAAAAAGGAGCTGTCTTTGTAAACGGTTATGTGGGTGGTGAAAATAGGCCGGTTTTAACTGTAGCGCTAAGATGCTAAATCTCACCGCATTTGGCGCATAGAGACACTATATCAGTGAAAACAATCTATCAAGAACACTTCTCACTTTGATGCTGGGATAAGGTCCCATGCATCGGTACATACCAGCCACAGCATATATATATAAGAATAAGCATGTTTAAACGTTTGCGTTCACGCTTTCGACATGACGGAATTTCCAGAAAGATTCTTGAGATGGCAAAAAAGCTTAATGATAGTAGATCACTTAAGATAATCAGCTTTCGTTCTTGATATTTGGCAGGTATTTGATAAAGAGAGCATTGCATTGCATTTTTTTTTACTGTTTTTGCTTATTCATATAGTTACAAATATTTGTTGATACACCGGCGTGGCTTGTTTATTTGTGCATTGTTTTGGTTCAGTACTGATCTGAATCAAATGAGAATAACGCAAAGCGTAAAAGTAATGTTGTAACATTCCATTCAACACAATTCAATTCTGTTCTTTTCTATTTGAAAAGTTGAATTTGTTGAGAGAACAAACCTAGTTTCAATGATGTGCACGTGAATTTATCATTACGTAATGGTTAAATATTCAGACCAGCATTCCCCATCCAACAAAAATATGCTCTAGAAACGTTTTGTGAACATTACAGTATCTTGTGATAAAATAGCTGTTTCTGAATGTTCTCTGAATGTTCAAAATGTGTAGTTTTTTATATGTGAAAAAACTTTTGGTAACACTTTAGAACTGGTAACAACTGTTAACTATAAACGACTTTTCCCTCAATAAATAAATGAATGTGCTGCTTATTAATAGTTAGTAATGTAGTTGTTAGGTTTAGGTATTAGGGATGTAAAATAAGGTCATGTAGAATAAGGCATTAATATGTGCTTAATTAGGACTAATAAATGGCTAATATTTTAGCAATATGCACACTAATCAGCATATAATAGGTGTAACCATAAAATAAAGCTTTACCGAATCTTTTTTAATGTTTACATTGCATTTAATTATTTTGCAAGCATTATTGAAATGTTTCTTTTGAATGTTCTCTAAACCATCTTACATAATCATCTCTTTCAGAAACACATTTCATAACATGTTGCATTTTTCTTAACGTTTTGGGAATGTTATTTAAGACCAGATACCTTTGACTGAACATTCTGTTAATGCTATTCAAATAACTTTTTGGAGAGAACCTTGCCATAAAGTTAAATAAAGCTTTGCCTGTCTAGTTGGTAGCAGTGTAGACAAGCCATTCAGTAAAATTAAAGGAATAGCTAGCTCAAAAATGAAACTTCTGTCATCACTCAATCACCCACATCTTGCTTTAAATCTGTATGACATAAAAGAAGATGATTTGAGAAATATCTATTGATACAATGAACATTACTGATAACCAAAACTGATTACCAACTTTCTTTAAAGCTTCATTTCTGGTCCATGAAAGAAAGCTATACAACAGCTTTAGGGAGTGTAAATTAGTATATATATCAATAAAGTATATATATA
>JAUMHQ010000078.1:3648785-3659689 GCA_032361165.1 Enteromius paludinosus
CAGATTTTTCTGGATTTTTAATCTAATAAATGCAGCCTTGATGAGCAGAAGAAACATCTTTAAAAACCATTAAATATTTCACTAACCCCAAATTTTTGAACGGTAGTGTAGTTATGAAAATTAAACAGTAATATGGTCAAGTCACTTTTACAGATTGTAGCAAAGCACTGAACATTATCATGTTGTCTTACCATCAGTCTTTACTCTGTGAGGTCCTAATGTTGCCATGGCCTACAAGATATTAACATAACACATCATTTACAATAAATAATGGTTTTATAAAAAACAGGGGTTATGTTTTGGACAGTCTCACCTTTCTAATAGCAGTCCAGTCTTCCAGTATGTCCAGGTCTTGCAGCATGTAAACTATATATGGTCGTGCACTTGTTAAGAAACGTACAAATGACAGACTTCTCACGGAAATTCTGGGTATAGTTACGTAAAGCAGGTTAAAGTAAAGGATATCTGACACCACGACAGGCTTTTTCTTTTTGTCTGGACTGAAGGGATCTTTCTTCTTATTTTTTCTTGATTGTAACTCATCGTTCCAGAGCTCTGCATGGGAAATGTGACAAAGACTATATGAATAACACAAACAAACCTCAAATGATTTGTGACAGTGCTCACAATTTCAGTACCTGAGGTAATATCAATACTGTGACGGTCTTCCTCCAAGCGTCTGATCTTCTCTTCTAGTTCACTTTGCACCGTATCAAATAACAAAAGTTTTTCACTCTGGAAGAGATAACATGGAAAGACGTGGTTTAAATAGATGCAAGCTTTAAGGCCCGGTTTCACAAATGTTTAAAAGATATTTAAGCAACTTTTACAAAAATGCCTTCAGTGTTTTCAGTTGAGACTGAAGCCTGTGTAACCGGGGGACATTGTGGTAACTGGCAAGCTTTTAGTGCTGTTAGAGCAGCTTTAAATAATATAAATACTCCTGTATGGCTCTGTTATGATGACTCGGCAAGACATTTCAGACCGTTGTTTAGGTAATAGCAGATTACATCTGTAAATCTCACCTCCCAGTGCTGGTACGCTGCTTGTGTTTCACAGTCGTATTTATTCTTAACTGATTCCAAGCACAATTCTCTGTAGATACCTACGAATGAATGTATTATTCGACAATGTGCAAAACTTGTGTAAATGCATTTCAAAGAACAATAATTGCATGCTCAATTTGGACATCAGACAGACCTGCAACTTTAGTTCTAATCTGCATGTTCTCCTGAAGATTTGCAAGGGGTTCCAGGTACTCTGGTGCCTTTCCTGACATCACTTCTTGAAGTTTGGCATCAACTTGACTCAGTCTCTCTTTGTATAAACTAAAAAAATATGAACACTTAGTGAGCAGTGTGGAAAGTCTGTAAGCACTTGTAAATGACATATGATCATGCACAAGAGAGGATGGTACATACTGGTCTTTGAGGTCAGTGAACTGTTTTTCTAGATTCGTCATTTCGTCAATGCATTCCATCCTCCTCCTTTCACAGTCCTCATCATCCATTTCTGTAAGTAAAATTGTTTCTTTTTATTTATTTATCCAAAAATGTTATTTAATTAAATGAAAATGTACTTACCATCAGGCCATTCAACATGTAGATGAGTTTGTTTCTTCATCAAACCATATATGAGAAATATAGATCACATGCTCACTTACATCACTTGTTTAATCATCTGCAGTGAATGGGTGCCGTCAGAATGAGAATCTACTCTCATTCTGACGGCACCCATTCACGGAAGAGGATCCACTAGTGAGAAATTCAGATTTTTCCAAATCTGCTCATTTAAAGAAACAAACTCTTCTACATATTGGAGTGTGAGTCTTTTTTTGTTATCAAATTTCCTGATTTGCATGCCAATGCTTGTAGAGCATTTTTAATTGTACAGCATTTTAACGTGTATCTATCTATTCCAGTGAAAATCACAAAGTCCAATTCGCACCTGAACTTTCACCATCTTCAGAGACGGAGGAGCTCTCTGTATCCTCATCTTCTGAGCTGCTCCCATCTTGCTCTGCGAAATCCACCTCCATCTCTTCATGGTTGCTCTCCTTTTTTTCTCTCGAATGCACTGGCATCCCGTGTTTTCTAAAACTTAGACTACCGAGAAATCTACTGAACTACTTCTTAGCTTTAGATCAATCTTTTATGTGAACAGATGTGTTTGTTAGCTTGCTAAAAACAAAACAGCCATTTACACATCCAGATGCATCATGCTAACAAACGTTCAAATCCTGCAGATTACCAGTAACGTTAGTTGTCGATTAGTCTAGGTGTAATTAAATCAGAACAGGAAACTCTTTCTTATTAAATCGTCTGACCTATTTTTATATATTTTTAAACCACAATAAAACCCTGTTTTGCTTTTTTAAGCCATGCTACCCTCTGAAAAGCTGGGACACTGGCGCGGAATGTGCGCTGTTGTAGCACTCTGGGGTTTGTAGTTTTTATGGTGACACCGATCCTTCCGTTACTATTGTTCTTAGTAGACTAAAGAACTACAGTTACCGTCGACACTTGTCTTGTGGAGAGCGTGTTTACGACTATGAAAACAGGCTGTATAAATCAATGGACGATTGGATGAAATGATTGTGTTTTTTTAAACGCTCTGTTTAGTAAACTTATAAAATCTAATTTGTAATAACCAGTTTTGACTAATTTCATTTTCAGACAATTTCACAATGCAACAATAATTTAGAATATCCAAACATAATCATAATCCTATTTATTTTAATGTATGTTTTTTTTACCTGTCAAGTTTTTATTATTATTATTGTTTACTGTAAAAATATATGTTACATTTAAGTCATACATTTAAGATTGTTTATACTTATAAACACATTATAAAACTTTTCTGTATTTCATTGATTTTTAAAGTCAACCTCTGTAATATTTACCCTTTACTGAGCCACAAAAGCAAAATATACAATAAAAACAGTACAATAATTAAAGCAGCATAATTAAAAAACATAAGCTAATAAACAGGTCTCATTATAACAGTTTTTGAAATTGTAACTTTTTGAACTTTTTAATCACTGCCAAATATAAAATTCAATCATCTATTGATTCTTAAAATTAATTAATAAATAATATTTATTAATGTGAAATATTTCTGGTGTACTGTGGATTTTGGTGTGTAATAGCGCTTCAGATGACGTCTGAGCGTTGAATGACTCTGGCCTCGATTAAGGTGTTTTTTTCATGTCGCGTCCTCCGCCATGTTTTCAGATCTTCAGAGAGGTGTGTAGTTCACAAGACACACACACAGAGGAGGGCTGGCTGCTCTTTTCCTTTGTCTGACCTCCTCTGCAAAAATGCACGCCTCACCTTTATTTCCTCAAGTTTCCTTACAACCCACAAGACCTTTCGAGCCGTAAAGTTGACTACCCCTTCCATGTTTGAGGGAATTAACGGAAGATTATCATTAGCTCTTCAAAACATCTCGGAATGTTCTCTAAAAAACCTCATGGAGATGTCAGGAAATCGACACAGAAAGTGCTGGACCCCAAAAAGGACGTGCTGACAAGACTGAAACATCTGAGAATCGTTATCGGTGAGAAATAACATTATTTGTACTCATTTTATGGTCCCAGTTGCCTTGCAGGGAGCTAGCATGCTACACAGACAGGAGAATGAAGGCACACTCAGCAATCGGGTGTTTACCAGTATTTTTTATGTTTGAAAACCTATGACAATTGTTGACAAGTTTGCATTTAAAAGCGTGGTCAGATATGTAGTGGTTTTATAGTGTTTTGTCTGGTTCTTCTGTTTGGTGGGGTATTTTTTATGTCTTTGCGGTGGGTGTTGTTTTGATATGACACATGCATTGGTTTCACTGGAACCTCATTAGATGTCAGTGAGTCTGCTGAGCACATGTTCTGCATTCACATTTTGACTTATTTTTGTTTTTATTCAATTTAATGGTTATTCAAATAAACGATTCTCTTGTTAGGTTTAATAACTTTTTTTATTACGATGTGTGTGCATATATATATATATATGCACACACATTTGAATCAGTCATTAATGAAACTGGATGATGAAACATGCAACATGTATACATTTTATAAGAATTTCAAATCTGGTATGAACATAAACTAATAACTTAATGCTTTGAGAAATAAATAAAAAATCCCATTGAAGATCTGAGGCAAAGCAATCGGGAAAAACTGTAAATATCAGATTTACACTCTCTCAATATCACTGTCAAGTTCATGGTCTGTCATTCTTAAAACAATAAAGGTAAAATATGCTGGAGATTAGTTCATGTTTTGGGTGTGGGACAGCAAAGAAACGGTTCTTCAGGACTGGGTGGGACATCACAGAATAACAGAAATAAACCAGCACTTCCTTTGGGATTTGTCAAGGAAGTCAGAGAAGGAGTCTATCTAAGGCCAGTTCTTTCAGATTCCAGAGTTTTTTAGCTTTAAAGCTGCACAACTTCCTGAGTGTTGGATGTGAGGATGGTTTATGTAACATGGCAGATTCTTCAGTGAAGGTAGAGTGTCTGTGGTCAAAGAGTCCTGTTTGAGATCTTGGCCTGCCCTGAGTGGTTACTCTGTGCAATCACGACCCTGTTTCCTGAATTGCTTTCTGTGGTGTTATCTGGCTTCCTGGTGCCATTGTGTTACGCTGAAGTTTGTTTAGAAACTGAAAACTATGCGAAGTTGCCATGAGTGGCAAGGAAACGTCCTCCATCACAGTGAAAAGGGAATTGTTAAAATGTCATTGTGTCTGTAAACACTTTTTAGCAACTTTTTTTTTTTTTTTACATCTATATTTATTTAAAATATGAGCTTAATATAAGCTACTGTTTAAAAGTCTAAGCTTGGTAAGATTTTTTTAAATGTTTTAAAAATAAGTCTCTTACGCTCACCAGGGCTGCAATTATTTAAAATGCATCAGAAACATTATTGCAAATTAAAATAACAGGGTCTTATATTCATGCATATTAAAATGTAATTAATTTTTCTGATGGCAAAGCTGAATTTTCTGCAGGCATTACTTGTCTCCAGTGTCACATACTTCAGAAATGTTTCTATTATGTTGATTTGTTTCTTGATTTCATTTAAAAAATGTTTATTATCAGTGTTTAAACTGCTTCAGTTCTTTTTTTTACTGTTCTTTCATGAAAAGGATGTTCACAAGCACAGCTTTTATTTGAAACATAAATTTAACAACATTATAAATGTTTTTGTTGTCACTTTTGATCAATTTATTGTGTCCTTGCCAGAGAACAGCATTCATTTCTGAATGAAATGTTCATTTTGAACAGTAGTTTGCCTTCACAAAGCACCAAAAAGATTGCATGTAAGTTTGAACTTACTAAATCTTGTGGTATCACGACCCAGATATTGATTTAATGATTTAAAGGTTGTAGCACCATATCACTGCTGATTCCACCCTGAGTTTACAGCAATGGGGACTTTTAATTATGTGCGCTCCTTTTAGTTTTTTCTCTATTAATTTATAAGCTCAACATTGACATATGGAATGCTATTCATTTCACACATCCACTTATTGTGGCCTAGATCGGAGCCTGTGCACAACAGCTTTTGTGCATTGGGGGACCTGAGGAAGTGAAGTGTAGCCTAAATAAACGGATGGGTGTGTTTGCTGAAAAATGGCTCTGATAGGAAACGCACTGTTTGATGTTTTAAGAACTACCTGTTATTTGAATGCAAGTGTGACTGTTTGAACTTGTTTAATATAATTAGTATTTAGGGATGCTCATTAATTAATACAATCAGTTAAACGGTTTAAAAGGTAATTTTATTTATTTATTTCAGTATTTTACCTATTCATAGCCTGTATAAAATTGTGTTGACAAAAAAAAATCTAATTTTATTGGCCACATTCAGCAGCAGAATACAGTTGTTGAGTACAGGGAGTGACAACCGCGTTCTTTAACGGAACTCACCGGGAAATGTTCAGGACTCGCGACCGCGTTCTCGGAGCACACGTGCTGTGTGAACGGAACAGGAACGCGCGCTCTGCGGCACAAATGCGCTTACGTGTTTTAATGTGTGTTTTGGGTAGCTTCTAGTGATTAAGAAATGAGCTGCGTGAAAGTCATCTGAAAGTTTTATTACATCTCGGCAGTTTTCCACCGGAGCCGCTCTCGTCAGTTTTGTGTTCTGCACGCGATTCATATCCTCCACTTTCCGCACAAAGCTGCTGTCGGTTAATGAGGGTTTGATGAAAGAACTCGCGCCTCGATTGGACTCCTGTCATGTCAGAAAGTGGTAAGACTTCATTTTGTGGACGTTGCCATCTTTGATATTAGTATTACTATTTTTAACGGGTCACAGGCGCTTATCCTTTGAATTCAATTCTCATTTAAAATAATGTTGTCAGTTAACCGGTTAATAATCAGTTAACGAGCGTTGGTTGTCGGTTATGAGAAATAACTGAAATGAGCATCCCTTGTTCAGACTGTAATCTGTTGAAGTTCTACATCACAGCAGATCAATCGGCATCCTTAGCATGCCGGGCCTGAAAATTGCTGATGTGAACAACAGTCATATTTTATGTAAAGTCAATCATTAAATGGCCTCTCAACAGATTGCCGCACACTCAATAACTTGTAAAGTACTACAGATCTTAAGGTTGACTGATCCACGTATTGAAATGACTGCATCACTATTACTACTGCGCATTTTACTGTTAGAGATTTGAACAAACTATAAAAAACATGTAATTTGACCTGCACCGTTTGTATATGGAAAGGCATCTCATTAAAAAAAAAACACTTAGTAACCATATATTGGCATCAAAAGGATTGTATTTAGTTCTGCACGCTCATAAATTGTGCTTTCTTTGAGATTGACAGTTTGGGAACGTCTGTGTCGTTGTTCTTTTCATGGTGTTCAGTTCCTCTTTAAAGATGAGGGCTATTATCTTTGAGTGATTCTAATACACCGTCAGGCACTTGGGCTCACTGCTGTGTTCTATTTTAGATCACAAATATTTCCAGCAGCCAGTGTAGCACCATCCAATGGTCTGTTCTCTCTGATGTTGAGTAGTTTCGGCCAAAATTACCCTCCGTCTGTCTGTTCTCATAGATTTTTGAAATACGCCACAATCTGTAAAAATTGTAGGGCTCTGGTTCACTGCTGCGTTGTCATTTTGACTAAGGGATGGATATTGTGATGGACATTGCGAGGATTTTTGGAACGGAGTACCCAAAGAGATCACATTTGTAATAAATCAAAGTTCAAATGCTTTAGAAATATTATAGCACTATTATTTTTGACATCCCTATATAATACAGTTGTCAATTACTATAAGGCAAAAGCAAAAATTTTAGTAAGGTGTACGTAAAAAACCCCAACTTATAACGCCCTTATAAATAGTTTATTAAAGTGACATCAAAAATGGATTAATATAAACAATAGGTTTTGAAAATGCCAATTAAAAGTGCAATTGTTCATGCTTTTTTGCACTGTATGTTCCTTTCTGTTTTCCTTGTATGTACTTTATAAAAGACAATCCTCATTCTGTTTGTTGCATTTTGAGAAGTTCAAACTGTATTTTTACTCTCTCTGTGTTTGCAGTCTGCCCAAAGTAATTTGCTGAACAAGTATGTCTCCTCCAACTGCTTATGCTGTCTCTGTAATGGCATGAGTAACCCTTGGTCTGAATATTTATCAGCGTTTATCTGGACCAGGTCTCTGTGTTGGCTCTGGTGTTTAATGCTGGCTCCCAGATCTATAAACAGACTGGAGCGGGCACTTGACTGAGGTCTCTGGATGCTGCGTGAGCATGCGACCAGGACCAGCTGCGTTTGGGGTGATGAGTCGAGCTGGACTGTGTGGAGGAGCTTTAAAGCACAAATATTGACTTGTGTTGCTGGGCTGCGGCTTGCAATAGACTTCAGCATCCGTAAAGTGACCTGCTGCTCACATCAGGATTTCTGAAAGAGACAAATCTGAAGCTGGACAGTTTGTGTTTATGAAAGCGAAACAAAGCATAAGGAGTAATGTTTTTTTTTTTAAGGATAAATGCATGAAATTCGGTTTGTGGTAAAATATAAAGTATGCATTAAGCTTTGGTTGGATTAGATGGTGAAGGAAAAGCAGCAACAAGTGGGCATTTGTGTACCTGTAGTATAGAGGTTCTTCTCTCGCCACTGTCCCCTTTTATCTTGTTTAGTGGAGTTTTAGGACATGAGTCATATTTATTGTGAAAAGTAATTAACAAATAAAAGTGAACATGATTTGAAAATATTTATGTACATATTTATGCACAGCCAACTAGACAAAATTATACAAAAACTAAAAAATGTAAAAAAATTGCTTCAAAATAATGATGGTAACACTTTACAATAAGGTGTAATTTGTTAAAATTAGTTCAAATTAATTAAAATTAGTTAAAAATAAAGGACTCTTTAAAAAAAATAATAAAAGGATTTAAATTTTTTCTTGCACAGTAGCTGCCGTTACATTTATTGAGAGGGTAATGAATTGGCACAATAAAATGCCTTCCCAGAAGTGTGTCTTAGTTGTTTAAGATATGTATTTTCTATCTAAGCATGATTTCTAGCATCACCTATAAAATAATTTTATACAACTGTACAAAAGTGGTTTCAGAAGAGAAAACTACACTAGTTGATTCACTGTTTTTTGTTTTTGTAGAAAATGCGGAGCCTGCTGAACTCAAACACCTCTTCGAGCAGAATTACTCCCACATCTACTATGTGTTCTTTGAAAACTTCGTCACCATCGAGGTTAACCTGAAACAGAAAGGTAAGACCTGCGGCGCTTCATTTTATCTCTCTCTCATGAGAATGTTCTTGTGTGATAGTTTAATGTTTTTCAGGTTTGCGATTGCGTCGTTTTCCAGCTGGCCTACTCATTGTGTGCTCTCAGCAAACACACAGTCAGAAGTCACAGTGTTAATGAGCAAGTTTCCGTGAAATGGCTTATGACGAAAATTAGCCAGCCACCAGTTAGCCGTGTCCGGTCACACGGGCTCATTATAGTGCACAGAAAGCGCAGCCAGTGTCTCGGAACAGTGCACAGTTGCTCATTGAGTATTCAGAGAGCTGCTCGCTGCCTTTGACCTCTCATTTCATGTCTTAACATTTCGCCTTGTTCTGTTGCAGCTACGGTTCAGGTTGTTCAGATGGTTTAGTATCAGCAGAAACCTTGAGAGTTTAAGTTTAACTTGTTCAGCAAGACTTGTTTTATCACAGTAGCTGACCTGAAAGAGAAAGGCAACAGTAGGAATGCTTGCATTGACAACATTTGCATTGCATTTTGAATTAATCTCTGATGAAATTCTTAATTCATTGACATGTGAAATTAAGTTTACGTATCTAGAAATCCAGTGTTCATGTTTTTTTGCATAGAGTAGGTTCCTAAAGTGTCAGATATTTTCTTCTGTTTTGTGATGACGATCTGAGTGAAATGGATTATTGAAAAAGAAAACCATATAAAATAAGATCTTGGTTCTATCCAATGGTTCTTCTTGGTTGAATGTGCTGCGGACTAATCCGATGCAAGCTTAGTCTGTTTGGTAAAAAGGCATATTGAAGAGGACAAAATGAGGACATAAGTCACCAGGCAAAAGTCTGTTTTTTCTGAATATCAAGTTATGTTTGATTTTTTTTAAAAACAAACATGTATATGAATGAATTGTTCACAATAAGACAATATCGATAGGGTTAGTTTCAATGCCATGCCAACGTAATTTCATAAAATCTTGATAGCCAAAAAATTGTTATAGGGCTTCACTCAGCATTTTTCAATAAAATTGCTTAAAAAGATTCTTGAGAGCTCCTGGTCTTGATGCCACATGCCGGGTGTCCCATGTTTCCAGCAGAGATACGTAATCCTTGTTTGTTGAGCTAATAATAGCAACCCTGTGGGTTTCTGTGATCCCTTGGTGACGTTCAGTATGTTTTGTGTTCGTTTTTGTTTTCCTGCAGGTCACAAATCGCAACGAGAAGAGCTTGATTCTATTCTTTTTATATTTGAGGTAAGAAATCTAGATAATCATTGATGGCTATTTGAACACATTATTATTCATCAGCTTTGAATTCATTGTGTCAACTCTCATTCACATACTCCCATCTGGTGCAATAAAAATGTCTGCACCGTTTGTAATCCGCTAAGTTCATATTTACTGAGACATCAGTTTCATCAGTAATGAGATCATTGATAAAAGAGATTGACGTGCACCTGACAGATAACTGTGAGTCTCTCGCATAGAAAACAGGTGTTCATTACCCCACCCTAAATGCTTCATATGAGTCACACTGTCACCTGGTATGCCCCTGTGGGCTGTTTGTAATGGTGAAGGCTGGAGACAATTTAGATGGCCTGTCATGACGAGACAGGCGTGATGTCTGCATGTTGGAGAGCTATTGCAACATCCCAGCCTGTTTCTGTGTCTTCAAATCTTTTCATCTGTTTTGAAATGTAAAAATGTGCTAGACTCACCACATTTTCCATCTCTTGTTACATTGATTGAGTTGTTTAAATGCATGTGCTAACATGAGTACATATAAAGGCATGTCTGTAGTCAAATCCATGTGCATACCTTGCAGAAAATCCTACAGCTGTTACCAGAGCGAATACAAGGAAGATGGCAGTTCCACAGCATAGGTGAACCATTCCTACTTTCTAAAATGAGATGGAGAGAAGGGAGTGAGATTGGGAAAAGTCCAATAAACATTGCTTTTTTTTTTTTTAGTTGAAAGTATAAGCCAGCTCACATTAGCCACAATATTAGGCAACACTCAAATAACACTCAGCACCTAACCACTAACAAGATGTTGTAACGTAATGTGCAGATTTGAAAAAAACAATGTCTAGCTATTAGGGATGTAACGGTATCAAAATTTCACGGTACGGTAATACCTCGGTATGAGTGGCACGGTACGGTATTTATTGA
>JAUMHQ010000078.1:3670143-3691435 GCA_032361165.1 Enteromius paludinosus
AAAAATCCTAACAAATACAATAGGGTTTCAGTGCTACGCACTCGAACCCCTAATAATAATAAAAAAAATCCTAACAAATACAATAGGGTTTCAGTGCTACGCACTCGAACCCCTAAATATTCTCTCAATGCATTCTATGGCACCTTTAATAAACCTGAAGGAGTTTTTATTGGGCGTTTAACGTGCAAAATTTCATTTATCATTGCTTTAAAGCCTCACGCACTGATGCTTTCTGACAGGATGAATCTCAAGAAAAATGTAAAGAAATGTTTCGTAACATTTATTTAGTCTAGTTGTTAATTTCTTAATATACCATTTTTATTGTTCAGAATACATTAATGTAAATTGATTAGTTAAATTTGAGTTTTAACTTAAAACGGCCATCAATATGTGTGGAAATTAGCATTTACGGCTTTTAATAATGCACAGTTAGTTTTTGTTGGTTCAGAATATGGAATTTAATGTTTTAGGGTGGAAGATGACCCAGACATTTCTTTGTGTGCACTTCACCCAACAAAAACTGCATGTGTGTGTTTGTGTCTGTAATGGTTTCTTTTCCTAGTCTTTGCAAATCTACAGTGTTTTCCTTCTTGCATCACCATTCATCCAATATAATCCCTCTTCACACCCAGAACTTTTGAGAAAAATACCCTCTACAGGATTTGTCTACATTTCATGATCATAATATTTATCTGGAATAACTGGGAGAATTTCTTAAATGGGATCATTCATATATATGTGTGTTAAAGTGATTAGCTTTCTTTTTGCTTGTGATCTTATGTTTAATTTATCTTTAAATTTCATTAGATTTAATTGTTTTATGTATGCATGTTCCTTTTTGCATGTAAAATGTGGCCACTGTGGATCAGTTAATATGGTAATACCTTTCTAGGTCTCATCACCTCTTAGGTATCAGAATTTTTTTAACTTAAAATGTAAACTTGTGTCTTTAAGATAATATTACTGAGTAAATTCTTGAATAAACACATTTCATCCTTAAACTTGCTGATTGATGTATATCTGTTCGTGTACAGACCTTGAGGAACCTCCCATTGTCCAGCGCGGGTCACGGATCCGCCACTGCTCCCAAAGTGAGGAGACCCCATCTTCCGAGGTGTTTTCCGCCTCCAGTGAGCTGGAGCAGCCTCCGCTCCCTCGCAGCAGCAGCGCCTCTGACATCATGGAGCCCTTCATCGCAGAACGGGTCAAAGGTGCACTTCCTGTCTCTGACAGTCCCTCTCACTCCTCCCACTTTACCACCACCACCACCACCACCACCTCCTCTGAGTCCCCCCACAGTTCCCTGACCCCACACCAGCTTACTGACCCACACCAACCCCCCGACAGCCAGGCATCCCTGGAGGTGGGCGAAAGCATTTATGACCATCTCTGCCAGATGCCAGGGCAGCAACCCCCCTTTATACCAGATTGGTCCTGTCCGGCAGCGGCCTCGACCAATCAGATCGAGGGAGAAGGGGAGGAGGAAGTCTTCAGTGCTTTTAGAGAGATTCGTAGCAAAGAGGATGTGAAAGTGGAAGCAGGTGTAGATAACAGGCAGGTGCAGTTTGGGGGAAGTGGGGATTGGGCCCTAGAATGGGATAAAGAGATGGAGCAGAGCGAGAAAAGTTTGTACGAATGCTTGGAAGAATGTGATTGGGATTTAAGTTTTAGTACACATCCAGCAGAGGGCAGCAAAGTCACGCAGCTGCACCGGCAGAATGCCACAGACAGGGCTAGCGAGAGCGAGCTTAGTCCGCAGGCTTCCCAGGTTGCACCGAGGCCCAAGCTATCCCACTTTGACCCCAAAAAACGCCACAGCGGTGGTGTCCACGTCAGCTTCCGCCCATCCACAGAGTCTGTGCAGTTTCACAACCCTCTGGACCCCAAAGAGGCGCATTGGAAGGCCCGTCTCCGCCGTCTCGGCCACTTCAGCAGCCACTCGGTTGGGGCAAGCGGGGCAGCGGCGAAGGGCGTGGGGGAGGGTGTCACCTGTTGTGAGGCGGTCGAGCGGGATAGAGGCTCCATCAGCGGGGTTAGACGTGGCCGACTCGGCCGCCCTACTCTCCGCCCGCGGGGGTCCCGCTCTAGGTCTCAGGAGTCGGGGTTCAGCCCGTCTCGGCAGCAGCAGGTGGCGCTGTTGGGCGGGGTGTATAAGTCTATGGTCCATGCTCTCTCCAAACCCAAGGCCCAGACGGTGTCACCCCAGCATCACAGCAAAGCGCCTGCCTCTGAGGCTCACCTGAAGGACCTGTACTCTCACGTTATGGGCTATTTTGGAAGAAAAACATCAGGTGAGGACTCGGTCGGCTCGATGTCAACATGGAAGACATGAAAAATGACCAAAGCGCCTGTGCGTTTTCCTTTTTGCATTTTTTTTTCTCTCTTTTCTTGTGACTGTTTGATTTTTGCTGAATGTGGATTGAATTGAAGCCTCTTTTTGTATTTTCTTTCAAAGTAGCTCAAATCCAAAAAAAAAAACAAAACAAAAAAAGACTCCCAAAAGACCAACAATCCCCTACCTGTGGGACGGCTTCCCCTCCTCCTCAAGCTTCTGGGACCTAATCTCTGCTGCCCCTCTTCCCCTGGATGCTGCATGCGACCTCATGCCTACCTCCCCGCCCTCTGTCAATCTCTCACACATGTACATGCACACACATGCACACTGACACATTCATAAAACACAGAGATCTTTAATACTGTTTAATCTTTTAATGTTGCGTGTTTTCATCCATACAGTTCTCAGTAACTCTAATACTTTTACTGAGTTAGTGCACCCAAAAATATCAATTCTGTCATTTTATAATCTTATGTTGTTAGGGAGAATTTCCTGAGTGTATTTTACATTATTCTTATAATGCTAGCTAGGGCTTCAAAAATGACAAAAAAATGACACCTTAAAATAGAATTTCTTAGTTATATTATAGTATTACTTACCAGTATATGTATGCCTGTGTAGAAAAATAGATTAAATAAAGGAATACTGAAAAGGTAAATAAAATGATTTTCAAAGTGACATACTTAATAGTTTTAGCTTGCACATTTTTAAAACAACAGTTATGGTGTTATTGTAAACAATATATATTGCACACAACTATGATGCTTTTTGTGTCATTTTCGAAGCTCAACAGTTTGTCATTATGAGGAAAAGCACTCTAAACCCTCTGCAATATATAATCTTTTGAGTTATACAGGGTTTGGAACAACATAATAATGCATGAACAATGGCAGAATTTTGCAGTATGTAGCTGGTGTATTTGCAATGTTTTGTATGGCCAGTAGAGAGCAGCACTATCACTCTTAAAGAGCACTGTTTTCTAAACTCAGGTCGTGTGGTACTGTGTGTTAAAAGCTTGCCAGCTTGCCTATAGTGTAGTAGCAGGAATCGCTTTACAACAGCTCCTGCGGACAGTTCAGTTGCACAAGCTATTAGTTGATCAGGGCCCTCGTGACTTAAACACAACTTGTAGCCTAAGCTAACCAGACTTCTAAAAATACCAAAATGCCCAAAGTCACCACCCCACAATGTTGTGCTGCCGTGTTGGTATGATTTTTTTTTTTGTTAACCAATGGCTCCCTAACCCTTTGCTTTGGGATGAAGGCTGCCTCGTCTTGCTGTGGGTGGCTCCTCTAACATACTCACTGCTGTCTCACTTTAACCTCAGTTAGCGTAAGGCTCACTAACTCTTAGATTTGGACTTCCAGGGATTGCTCTGTCTCTCTCTCTCTCTCTCTCTCTGTCCGTCTCTGTTTGGGGACTGCATGAACTGTGAGTAACTGCATCGCTTCACTGGATGAAATCAGTTTTGTGGTTGGCTTCCATTAAAGATGTTGTTTTTCTGTATGTGTTCTGGTTTAGTGTTTTATGAGTTCAATGTCAAAGGATTTTGGTTGTGTTTAAAGGGCAATAGTGCTGTAATTAATTCGCTCAAGTTTTTCACCACAAACAATTTTAATGCCTTGATCCTGTTTAATGCAGATGCAGGCATCGCTTCCTTGATTTATTTTTTTTTTTTCTTGTTTTAGCTGATTGTTGATTTTATTTGGTTAAACAAGATTGCATTTTAATATACCCCTGGTTTCACAGACAAGGCATAAGCCTAGTCCCAGACTAAACTGCTTGTCTGAGCTTTTTCACTTGCACTGACTGATTCTTAAAATGTGTTAGCACTATTAATGTGTCTCAGTGTTTACACCAGTAATTTAAAAAAAAGCATGTTTATCAAAGATAATTTAATGTCCTTATTACTGACCTATTGCTGGCTTAACTTAAGCCCTGTCTGTGAAACTGGGCCATAATGTGAAAAACATTATACATACTGTTCAAAAGTTTGGGGTCAGTACAAACTATTTATTTATTTATTTTCATAAAATGTATTTAATGTTTCACAGTTTTCACAAAAATGTAAGTTTCCAAAAACTAATTTTATAATAAAAAATTTATTATTATTTATGATTTCTGCAGGATCATGTGACACTGAAGACTGAAGTAATGATCCTGAAAATTCAGCTTAGCCATTAGAATACATGTTTTAAATTACATTTTAAAATACATTTATTTTAAATGATAAATAATTTATCTTTTAAATATATAAAAAAATCTTTCCCACCCCAACCCTTTGAACTAAAAGATATATTTACTAAGTGAATGAACAGGTTGCCATTATGTCAAAAAAAAAGTGAATTTAAAACATGATCAAAAAAACTTTATTGCACTGTTGTTCTTTAAAGAAAATTGTATTTATTTACTCACTGTCCCCAAACTCAAACTAATTCATATATTTATATTCAAGTGCTGTGGAGAGAGTCAGACAAAACCACAAAGAGAGAGTCAGTTAGCACATGTCATTCTGCTAGGTTATCTGTGTTTGTACCCTTTATGGGAGGTCCCTGTAAAATACTGATGTGCCTTTCTGTGCCTGTCGTCTCAGCCAATAAAGATGAGCTGACGCCGAAGATGAGGCCCATGTCCAACGATGCTGGCAGCAGCAACCCTAATGTCAGTGACCTCATGGACGAGTTCATCCAGGAGAGACTGAGGGCCAGAGGCACTTCTGTATGTCCATACAAACATACAGTATGCTTAGTCATATGCACAGTATTTTCTTTTGAGTTAATCACACTGAAGCATTGCACATGTTTAAAAAATTTTTTAAAACAACAAAAGGATCAGTTCTTCATTCTGCTGTATATTATTTTTAGTCTATGTTACGGTTTTTCTACATTCTTTTTTAGGGCATGACGAGGCGTGGCAGTAGCCCAGGAAGTCTGGAGATCCCCAAAGATCTCCCAGAGCTCCTGAACCGTCAGAACGTCACCCGTCCTGCAGATGACCCCGGTGTGCCGTCAGAGTGGACCTCTCCAGCCAGTGCCAGTGGAAGTGACCTCATAAGCTCCGACAGCCAATCAGATTCCTTCAATGCTTTTCAGTATGACAACAAATTTGAAAGTAAGTAGTTCAGGTGGAATTTAAAGAAATAAACCAGTACTGGGTTTTAAAAGCGATGTGATAATGAATGTGTTTGTCTGCAGATTTCAGCTTTCCCCCTGAAACTTGCGCTCTGGCCTCTGTGGATCAGGATAGTTTGGGAGGAGCAGGTCAAACCGCAGAGGAACAGGAGCTTTCCAGTCTCACAACACTCCATATTGACTCGGAGACCAGCAGCCTCAGTCAGCACGGACTGTCAGCTGACACTGTCACCATTACTGGTACACACTCACACTCATACAACAGGATCTAGTGGACTGATAACTGAAAGAAATGATGTATTAAATGTATAACAAAAAAGTCATTAATTTTGGGGGGATGGAAAGAAAGTAAATTGCAATGTGGTCTGTGATTATTACCATGTAAGTACAAAAAGTAAATTAATATATTTTAATTAAAATGTTAAAAATGTGCAGACTGGATGTTAAACTGTATCTGACATTCAACATAAGCTCTTGTGTTTTAAAAATGTGAATTTAAAAAAATACATAACTGTAGGTTTCCCACTCTTAATGCATATTTGATCAATTTTCAGTATTGCACTATTTGATTCCAAACCAAGTTTCCTTTTGTGTACGTTTTAATTTTACCATGCACAGAAATGACACATATAGAATACATATAGAATTTTTAATGCTCACTGAATGTCATTTCTGCAGCAACCAGCAGCAATGAGAAACACATTATACTGTATAAAGCAAATAGTTCATCATCAGTAGTGGTTCCCTTGTGCAATTGACCCAGATTGCTTTCATTCTGATTGCATACCATACTTAAGTCCACACAAGTTTACCCAAAAATGAAAATTTACTCATCATTTACTCACTCTCTTTTCATTTCAAACGTGTATGAGTTCCTTTTTAATTTTACTCATATAATTTTTACATATTAAGAATGCTGGTAATCAAACAGTTCATGGTCCCCACAGTTTCCCTACTATGGAAGCCAATGGGGACCAACAACTGTTCGGTTCTTCAGAATTCTTCAAAATATCTTCTTTTGTGTTCAACATAAGAGAGAAACTTATGCAGGTTTGGAACAACATGAGGGTGAGTAAATGATGACAAAATTATCATTTTTGAAAAGAACTATGCCTTTTAAGTATACAGGAAGTTACTTTGAGTAAAAGCATCTGCTGCTTGATTCCTGGATATCAGTTGCTGTGTTCCCATATGCTGCACAGCCAGTGGCACATTGCAACACATTTCTGTCATGTGTAAAGATCTGAGAGTTGATGCTTTTGACATTTCTTCAGGTTCTGAGAGCGCGTCTCCAATGCACTCTTTGGGAGGCTCACGATCGCAGACGCCGTCCCCCGCCACGCTGACTGCCGAACACGTCCAACATAAAGATCTACAGCTGGATGAGAAAATGCACCACTCTGTGCTGCAGACCCCTGATGACCTTGGTAATGCATATATGGATATATCGACATTCTATGAATATGCGACAAGTACTTCATCTGTTGACATCTTTATAATGATCTTGCTTGATTGCACTTTTCAGAAACCAGTGAGTTTCCGACAGAGGACTGTAGTGTGATGGCTGGTGGCACTCTGACTGGCTGGCATGCTGATGTTGCCACAGTGATGTGGAGGAGAATGCTAGGTATTCTGGGAGATGTCAACTCCATCAAGGACCCTGAGATCCATGCGCAGGTCTTTGACTACCTCTGCGAACTCTGGCAGAACCTGGCCAAGGTGAACTCAAAGAGTGCTCTGAAAGGATGATTTACGGTGCCGTTGCTAATCAAATTCCAGCTTAAAAAACCTCCTTGTGTCTCTGTGTTTTTCCGTCTCTCTAGATCAGAGACAATCTCGGGATCTCCCTTGACAACCAGTCATCTCCACCTCCACCAGATCTCATTCCACCTCTTCGGATTCTGACTCCCTGGCTTTTTAGAGTGAGTTCATCAATATATGTGTCTGTCTGTTTGTTCTGTCTGTCATTCATTCTTATATTTGTTCTGTCTCTCTGTCTATCTATCGCTCTATTGGCATATCTATGGTTTATAAAGGTTTTGTGCCGTCTGTGTTCAGGCCACTATGTTGGGCGAACGGTATAAGCAGGGCAAACTCCACGCCTATAAGCTCATCTGTAAGATAATGAAGAGAAGACAGGATGTTTCACCCAACTCTGACTTCCTCATGCACTTCTACAACATTATGCACTGCGGCCTGCTTCACCAAGACCAGGTGTGTTTGGTCACCATGTGGATTGACAACTGTGCACAAAAACCTTGTGTTAACCTCTTTCTCTCTGATATACAGGACATTGTGAACACCATCATTAAGCACTGTTCTCCACGTTTCTTCTCTATTGGACTTCCTGGTGCCACTATGCTCATCCTGGACTTCATCGTGGCAGCAAGTCGTGTAACTGCTTGCTCGTCCCTCAATGTGAGAAACCATCAAACTGCTTCCAGATATCACTGCCTCTGCATTTGTGAACATATGCTTGTAAATGTGCCTTTCACTTGCTGTTGTTAATTTCTTTTTTTCGTTCTCTTTTCTCTGTGTTTCTCCCAGGCTCCGCGGGTGGAGGCTCAGATCTTGCTGGGCTCCCTGGTGTGCCTCCCAAACTTGTACAATGAACTTCCTGCCCTGCACCCTACAATGGCTGATATCCTCATGACGAAATTCACAGATGTGAAGGTATTAAAAACCTTTGTGTAAATAAAAATTAAAAATATATTAGTAAAAAAAGTTATAAATCAAGACTCGAGGCGTGTACTAGTGATGCGCAGGTCGTCTCGTAACCCACGGACCCCACAGGCAACCCGTGGGTCGGGTTGGGGCGGGTAAAGAAATTGTCACTTTATTTGCGGGGAGGGTTGGGGCGGGCCATTAAAAAAAATGAAATAAAAAATCCATGTATGTTGCGTGCAATTCCCTATAGCCTATATGAAATATTTGGGAATATCTATTTTCATATTTTATTAAGTTCTTTGATAAGGTTACGTCACGTGACATCAAGCGAGCGCACATTCAGCTCTGCTGGCCGGGTGCTGGAGTCCAGACGAAATAGATTAAACCCCGTAACAGTGGATGCCTTTCTTTCTTTGCACAGCGAACGTAAAAACACTAAATGAACATTTCCGTGTGATAAATTAAAAAACGCTGCTTTGTAATTGTTTAAAATGTGTATCATTATCTTTTAATTAATATGACCTCATTTATCGTTCATGTTCATAAACATATGTTGTTACCAGTTTACAGGGCGATGTTTCCAAGCACTTTCAGGCTTAAATAAAGACTGTTTTCAATGCCTACAGTATGTCTATTTAATGTTCGCGTGTGTGGGGCGGGGTGGGTGGTAAAAATAAATACAGTGGTGTGGGGCGGTCCAAATAATTTCATAAAAGCGGGACCCGCGGGTTGGAGAAATACCCAACCCGTGCATCACTAGTGTGTAACTCAACTATCTGTCTATCTTTTTACCTTTCTACATTAACATTTTTATGTATTTTTTAATTAATTTTTATTTTCATATATTCGTTTTATTGTCTTTTTTTTCATTTATTTTTATGGTTTTAATTATTTTTCATTTAATTATTTGATTGGGCAAAATCCAAACGTTCTGTATTAAGTTCTGATATCATAGTTTGTTAGCATTTTCCCTATTATGCTTTTTCAAACATGATCGTTCATGCAGTGTGTCATGTAGCTGTATATGAACATAAACTATCTGCAAAGTTGTGACACCGACAGCACACGATAAATAAAGTTATTGTCTATCAAAAAAAAAAAGAGTTGCTCACATTCTCCTAAACGAGTCGTCAGCAATTCGAATGTTTTTCTGTTACGGATCCACGTCACTAAGTTACATATTTGCATAATGCCCGCCCACTTTCTGCGTCGCGAACAACTTGCCCCGTCTACAAACAGTACAATCTCAAACATCAGGTCAAGAAGACAAGTATCCTGTGCTGTCATTCAGTTATGGCAATGGGCGTTTCTTTTTCCGACACACGCTGTAGCGGTAGACCAATCATAAAAGACTGCGCCATCTGACCAATCACAGCAGTGAGGGATCACGGGAAGGAGGGGTTTAGACAGACTGATTCTTCGAACTGCTTCACACGATTTGTTAACGAATCATTTAGAAATGGGGTCATATTAAATCTATTTTTGGAGGAAACTAAAGTGTTTTTATGACCTTGCATACATGTAAACCTGTTTTAAGAGACTCATAAAGCAATATTAGTAACCTTTAAAAAGGCATAATAGGGGCACTTAAACCCCCACCCACAAACTAGTATTTATTTCTTCCAATATTTGGCGTATGGTGAGTTTTCTCTGCCTTCTGTAATAGTTGTCTAATTGTTCCATCAAATTAAATGTATGCAGTTTTGTGCAAATAGTCTCAGTTTTCATGCAGCTACATTTTGACCACTGACCTTCAATAAGGACTTCCTCATGTGCTTGTATCTGTCATCTGCGTTTAACCTCTGACCCACCACCTGCCCTTATGCAAATCCAAGTGGCTGAATGTATGCCACTCCAACGGTTGTTTAGAGTGCAGGGAAATCTGCTGTAATTGTTCCTGCCGACACTAATGTGCTAATGGGTGATCAGCAATGCAGGCTGCATTGAGGCAAGCTCCATAGGGCTGTTGTTATTGTGTTGCCTTGTTGTTCCGAGCGACGGTAAGGAGCTAATGCCATGCGGGGAGGTGTTCGTCACTCGCATGCAGAAATTCACATGATGGCATCTGATAACCAGGAGCGGGCTATGAATGACAAGACCGTGGTTAACGTGATCCTTTTTCTGTGCGTGTGTGCGCACAGACAAATGCTTCTTTTCCAGATGGTTGGATATGTCATGTTTCGAGTTGCCAGACTGCTGGTTTTATGTCAGATTTTGTGTCTGTTGTGAGTGGTTCTGATCATTATCTGTTTGTCTGTCTGCATTATCTCGCTTTCTGCATCTGTGTCTCTGGTGAGATTGTGTGGGGTGTATGTTTCTGTGAGCGAATGTACTGTGTGACTAAGAAATGGGTGCATATTATCTGACACTCTAGATGGAATGAAATTGATCAGTATCAGGATGTCGCCAGATCTTTGAACAGGATTTTATGCACCCTGTATTTTCATTGACTGCCATTCAGAATTATCTATTTGTTCTGACGCAAGGGTGTATTAAATCGGTCGCAAGTGCCAGTAAAGACATTTATAATGTTGCAAAAGATTTCTGCTTCAAATTAATGCTGTTCTTTTGTTTTGCTTTAAACAATGATAATAAGAAATATTTATGATCATGTAATAATTTAATAATATAAATTGAGCATTGGTAAGCATAAGATACTTTTTAAAACTAAAAAAAAAAAAAAAAAAAAACTCAAACCTTTGACTGGTCATGTGTATTGCAAATATTTCATATTAAGACACTGTAATATTATCTAATAATTTTATCTAATTATCTAATTATCATTGTAATAATATAAAGTGGATAAATAAAGTGAATAAATAATGTTTATTTTGTTTTTCTGTTTCAGGAGCATATAATAAAGCACATCCTGACCTCTGCCAGAGATGAGCCTTCTGCACCAGCACGGTACAAGCCCTGAACACATATACTTTGTCCTAGTTAAAAATGCGACTTAGAAGTTACTACATTAACTCTAACATGTTGTGCTGCTGTGCTTAGGTCAATGTTCACAGCATTTCCTGATCTCATTTTCCCAAACTCTTCACATCATTTCATCTTCAATCTCTGTGCTAAATAAAAAACACGTTGTTCAAAAACATATCATCCTAGCTAGGCGTGTCACATTAAATTATCCTGTTTTTAGAAAATGCAAAATAGAGCAAGTAAATCATAAAATCTGTAAACGTGAATCACTAACAATACGAAGCACACTGCAGCACACGAAAAAAAAAAAAAAGAATGTCATTGTGCATTTAAAATGAAGCAAGCAAACCCTATGGCAGACAGATTAATAACCCTGTACCTTACAGTTAGTGTTAGGCCAGTGTGGGGCGATGTGTCTGGTCATATCTAGACAGATTAGGAGCAGTGTCATATAAAGTAATCCAGGACTCAGTACGATTAAAGTGGATCCTGATGGGGCTCAAGCCATTAGAATCCCCCATAACTCCCGTTGGAAAAAGTTTGGGTGTTTTTCAGGGAAAAGCTGAGGAAGCCTTAGATCATAGAATGGCCAGACAGGAGGCAGGATTAAATATCTATATGGTCTAGTGGTTAGTGCACGTGCCCCAACACGTTAAGCTGTGGGCCTCATTCAAAGCATGCAAATTTGAGTCATGCTTATTTTTCTTTCGGTTTTTTTTAAATGTACAGATGCAGAAGCTGATTTAAAAAATAAATAAATTACTTTTATTCAGCAAGGACACTTTCAGTTGATCAGAAGAGACTGTAAAGGCAAATAATGAAAATAAATAAATAAATGTAAAAAAAAATTTACTTAAAATTCTATTTATTTATTTTTCATGCTAATAAATGTTTTAGCTTGAAGTAAATTCTTTACATGGCAGATGTAAACATTTCTATATCTAAATCACAAATATTATTAATAAGATACTGTGATTTGTATATTGTTTTTCAGGTGTGTGGCTCTCTGTAGTCTGGGCATTTGGCTCTGTGAAGAACTGGTTCATGGCACTCAGCATCCCCAGATCAAAGAAGCGCTTAATGTCATCTGTGTCACTCTCAAGGTAACGGCTGCTTGATCATACAACAAAATGTACATATATTCTGCTGTTAAAGATCGATTATGAACGGAATAGAAGCATCTGTGTTGTAAAAGAACCTTCAATGGCAGCATAAGTGAGCACAGCAGAGAAATGATGGCATTGCCCTTGGCCTGAGTCTTCTGAAGCCGTTCCTGATGCCTGGGCTCACTGCACTGGCACAAGTGTGTTCTGTTCATCCAGAAGAAGATTATTCCATACTCCCTGCACCCACCCCTACCAGCCTTCCTAAATCTGGACCGTCAACATGTTTGGCTTCTCTGCTTCTCACAGACAGAAGGCTAATCCACTGAAGAATGCACGCTTCAGAGACTTTGAGGAATTATTACATTTCTGTCTGAAATGAAGGCTAAGGCCAACAGACCCACACACATACTCAAATCCAATCAGAAAAGTCTGTTTGTGATCGGGTCGATTCTATTGGCTTTTCAGAGTATCTGGTGTCAATGGAGGGTTAGACATGAGGGTCTCTCTCCTTTGGGTGCGTTCCATGAAGCAGAATTAGGCAAAAACTCATCCCGTCTTAATCAGCTCAGATGAGGCCCACGACACAGTTTTTTTGGTTTTGCTTCACACATGTCTGAGCACATTAAAGTTGCTGATTGCTTCCATTTTAACCATTAATACCTTTCTTCCAGTTTTCTAATAAAACCGTTGCTCTGGTGGCCTCAGACATTTTGCACCTGCTCATCAATTATGTGGACGAACTGCAGAAATTCCCGCCTGACACTCCAAAGAAAATTGTGGAGGTAAAGTCTGTTGCACTACAAGTGAGCTAAATTTTAAGTTAAGCTTGGTTTGGATTTGTGATGTTTATTTCTGCTTTTTAGGTCCTTATTGCAACCATCACCTACCTTCTTCCAGTCACAGAGTCCTCCCCTCATGAGCTGGACAAGAGGGTAAGTCTTATTAATAAATGCCAACACAATGAAATGACACACTCATGTACATGTGAAAAGAATGCTTACATTTTTTTTCAACCGACGGGTGGTTCTTTTAAAGAGAATGTACAATTAGCTAATAAAGGAACAGTTTGTCTTGTCTAGATACAGCACATCAATTTATTTCTACTGTTCTTACTAAAACAGAAATACTTAAAGGGGTCATACAAATATGATTCTTTAGGGTCTTAATAAAAAGTTTGTAATATAGATTGATTCAAATTTCAAAGATAGTGTAAAAAAACGCTTATTTTACCCTGTCAAAAACAACTCTTTTGAAGACACTCTGTTCTGTGTACTTCCCCTTTAAATCTTCACGAGCTCCTCTGACCCTTTCCTGAGGCGCTCTCAGAGGATCTTTTTTTAGCCGTATTCATAGTGAAACTGGCTAATTAGCACATTATTAGGAAAGGCGATTTGCAAAGATTCATTAAAAGACATTATAGTCACTGCTTCTGTAGGTGAGGCTGGATCATGAACGATTGACAGCATTTCGATTGATCAAGGGCGCATTTCCCTTCAGAACCAAACATAATGTTAATCCTCCGCGTCTTCAGTCACTCAGATGTCGGGAGTAAATCACCACTGCTATGTTTATTAATACATTCAACAACAAAACACCTCAATCTCTCAGGACTCTTGCTTGTCTCTGTGTCTCGGTCTGATGACGGCTCACTCAGGGCGGGTCTGAGGTAAGACACCGGTTCAGTCTGTGTGACATGCTGCTGTCAATCAACTATTGTGGGAGTGGCCTCTGTCGGTGTGACGTCACATCCACATGCATTTCAGAATGGCTTGATTTCAGAAGGGGCAACTTATTTTTATTAAATTAAAATAAAACTACTGGTAGATTATCATTGTAGGTTGGTTGTGTACACACACTCCAACACACATTTCAGTCCAAACAGCTGGAAAAAGTGCATGTACCACCGTATGACCCCTTTAAGGCACAGACACATTTCTCCAGATCTGATGCAGAAACAAGCTCACCTCCAAAGTGATTGGCCTAAGACTGAATACATATTAATTTTTAGGTGAACCATTCCTTTAAGGTTGACTCACTTTAGTGTTTTTATTCAAAGAAATGACATGCCTTAATTATTTTCTCTTTTATTATATTTTCTTTTCTCCAATGCCAAGTCGTAGACAAATAAGCTTTTGTATCAAAAAGTAGAAAAACTCCCACAATGACGTTCTGGTTGGGAATAAAGTGTGTTTGACAGTTAACAAGTACATGCCCAGAGACTCGCCACCCACGGCATGTTTTTCAGCAGAGCCTAATTGTTGAAATGTGTTATTCATTACAGATAATACAGCATCTCCCAAACCACAGAAACCACTCACTTCAGCTCATGTAGGGCAGGTTATTTGGCAAAGGCCCAGGCTTCGGAGTAACAGGGGAATGGATGTGTCACAAGACGTCTTGAGTGGATGTTCTAGAAGTGGATCAGGGGAGTGCAAATACTATTGGAGAGAGACAACACTTGCTGAGGGTCAATGAAGTTCAAGTGAGTCATGCATTCAGTGCATCTCCTTAAGTCCAAGAAGCATTTTCTTACAAGGTTCTCCTCAAATGTGAACGCGAACGCTGTTTAAAGTTATATATTGATTGTATTTTGTTTTGCCTTCCAGAATGAGTTGAATATGCTTTTCTGGTTCCTTATCAACAAGTGAAAAGTCTGTATAATGTTTAATGTGTCTCATATTCACTGCCTTACAAAATATCCTGAATGTGAGCGGACAGCAGCATGGTACGCTGTGGGCAGAACAGCACATGAACTCATGGAAACTGGACAGCGAGAAAAGGAGGTCTGTGATCCCTAGACATTACTGGGGTTTTTTGCAGAATCTTTTTTCCACTTCAGCCTCATACTTTCCCAGAATATGTCAATCGTCATTAACAGCGGACCAGAGATTGAAACCTGCTTCGGTCTCTGGTGCAAAACTAGCCTTCAGGACGGCTGTGGAGAACCAGTGAAAGATTTCTATCATCGGCAGAAACTATACAGTATATGATTCTGAGGACATGCACCTCTTCATTTAATCTGGACTATTTAGGGGCCACGAAAAGATTGATGATGAATGCGCCACCCACTGGTCAGAAAATAAATCTAAAACAAATGATTTAAATATGATATACACATATATAGTTTCTTCTGTGACTGCTTTTGGTAAAAATAAATAAATAAGAAAAATAAGAAAAAATGTGTAAATGATAAAAAAAAAAAAAAATATATATATATATATATATATATTAAAAATGGCAAATAAATAAATAGAACTGATATATTTACTTCGTCAGAATCTACTAAATATATCTACTATCTAGTAATACTACTATTAATAATGAAATAGATAAATAAATAAAATTAAGGAAAAAAAAAATATGTGAGTGATTAAAAAGAAAAACTATTATAAATGGTAAATAATAATAATAATAATAATAATAAATTTAAATGTTATTTTGATAAATTTAAAATTCCAAATAAAGAAAATGCACAGAATTCCTAATCAATAAATAACGTAGTAAATGCTAAATTAATGAATGGATTCCAAACAAATAAATACAGTTAATGTAAAATAAATAAACTGAATGATTTCTAATAAATAAATAAATGCCTAATAAATTAATAAATAAATACAATGAATGTTAAAACCAAACAAATAATGCGAATGCCAAATAAATAAATTATTAAACATTTCAATTCATGCAAATTCCGGTAAATCTTTTCGAAACGGATTTCGACTGCAAAAATGGGGCACGCTCAATTAAAATCGTTTATTAAAAACCACGCATGGCACCTTTGTTCTCTTGATTTGGCCTAATTAGAACGCTACCTAGAGAAAATGCATGATTTGTTCTCAGGAACGCAGACGTATAAATCAAGCAGGAGATCTAACGGTGTTCATAAAAGTCTCTGGCAGAACGTTTTATCTGAGTATGCGGTTGTTTTCCCCCCGTCATAATTCTTTCGCTCAAAGCAAAAAAAAAAGAAAAAGAAAAGTTCCTCGGCTCCATTGAGTCATCAAATAACAGGCGTCTGTAAAGCAAGACTCCATATTCCTAAAGCCAACGTACATGGACAATAGATTCAGCCTTCTGCGTTCCCCTCATCAATCCTGTGATTTATAACACCGAAAGGTTAGATGCTGTCTTTCCACGCTTTTAAATGAATGGCTCACTTTGCAATTAAATCTTTCTCTCCTTCTCTTCCTCTGCACTTTTCCATGAATCGAGAGGGAGGCCTGGATCGCTCCCAGTGTCGAAGGCGAAGAGAACCGATGTATTTTCATTGGCACAGAAGCTGTCCAGCTGAAATTAACCGTGTATGAAATGTGCTGAATATTACGGATGGCATCCGGGCCAAGAAAGACAGTTGGTCTCAAACCCCAGACCGCATTCTTTCAAAACCGGCCTAACTTTGGTCCGTGCCAGAAGCTCCGGCTTGTGATGAAATGAGACGGAGACTCCAGGGTCGGCTGTGATCTTGATCCCAGACTAAAGCTCGGGATGCACAGCTTTTGTGCTCATTAAGGTGTCGAGTTTTTTATCAGAGCGCTGCTTCTTCCATTTCCATTTCGGTTTGACCCAGAGACCATGTGATAATTTGTAATATTGCTAGAGAAAAACACGGCCAGATAAACACCAGTCCAAACCTGTCCAGTGTGTGTGTGTGTACTGTGTTTACATATTACTGTATGTCTATATACTTTAAATACACAAACATGCATGCTTAAATTATGTTGTTTATATATTAATCTGTAACATAAATAACATTAATGTATACATATTTATTTTTATATCTAGCAATTTAGATGTTTTATTGCAATTCTCATTTTTTATCTCACAATTTTTTTTTTTTACAGCAATTCTGATATAAACGTCTAAAAAGTCAGAAGTGCCATACAGTACGTAAACAATTCCAACTTCTTAATTTCTCTCAATTCAGTAAAGTACTGTAGTTTCCACCTCAGAATTAAAAACAATATATAAAATAAAATCTCACATTTATATCTCACAACTCAATAAATGCAGCCTTTGTGAGAAAAAGAACTTTTTTCTGAACACATTAAAAATAAACAAATAAATCTCACTGACCCCAAGCCTTGGAACATTAGTGCATATACAATTTTTTAATTCATGCAGTCAGTTTGTGTAAATGTGCTTTGAAACAGGCTTACGTGACACTTCCACATGAACACGAGAGTGAACTGATCTCACGTCAGGTTTGAATAATGACCTAGAAAGCAGCTTTCTCTCCCTGTAGTGTGTCTTGTGAGTCTTTCATTAAGAACACGATCCCATTCACCTGACACACACACACACACACACACACACACACACACATACCTCTGTCCTTCGCTGGGAATTTAGCAGAACAGCCTGAATTGATGTTCTGACCTTCAGCATTAATATCGCTTTCTTTGACGCCGTGACTTTCAGCCATGCTGTAATGACAAGACGAGAGGATTATAAGCGTTCAGAAAATCTTAATTCTTTTCGTAATTATCTTTTGGCCTGAAACCGTCGACAGTATGGTTTCCTTTAGGACTCATTATTTCCACCGCAGCTGAGGCGATCTACAGAAGGGGTTGGCGCTAAAATTGATGGAGGGAAGCCAAAACCTCAGCCCTGAAGAAACGAGAGACTAGAAGGTGCAGCTCTTCAGAAAACTCAGAAATATACTTTATACTGAATCAACACGAGGTGAAGAGAAACAATGCGCACGTGGGACCATCCGCGCTTGCTTACAAGAACATTCACATTCTTATCAACACAAGTTTGAAAACGTTAGTTCTTTATGTTCTCTGAAGTCCAGTTCTAATTTTTTCTTCTTCTTGGTTATATGAATGTTTAGGGGACATTCCATTTGAGAATTTTGGAATCTATATGTAAATCTTACTTTTTAAAGGGACAGGCTGGTTCAAATCTGAATTATTATTATTTTTTTTTACAGCTGCTGAACACAAAAGAAGATATTTTGAAGAATGTTCAAAGTAGTCATTAAATTCCATCGTATATATTTCTGCCAAAAAAATATTCTATAAGAAAATATTATTTCAGTCTACAAAACTTTTAAAAATGTAATAAAAAAATAAAAATGTAAACATTTAATAATTAAGTTACTTGCTGATTGTTTGTAAATACTAACAACATGTACTATTACACTTCTGAGCGGAATCAGTTTCAAAGTAAATCCTACAGCACATATTAAACTAACTGCTAATTACTCATAAACCTTTCAGTGCAGCTTTAAAACACGTAACTGTGTTTTGTTAGTTACTCATGCTGCAGCAAACTCATTTTGTGCTAGAATTTAAAAACTAATTACGAGTAGCTTGTTGTTATTACGATCAGACAAGGTGCAGTACGTTTCAAAGCAGTTTTTCGACACTGCTTACAAGAAAACAGCTGGTAAACGATATTAAAACATGACACCTCCAGCTCGACTTGTAATGAAGCAGTAAAGTAAATGAGTCTGAGGTGTGTTCTGTTAGAGGAGCTGTCCATCTGAAGACTAATCATCACACACTCTGCCTCGAACACTGATCCGAGCCAATTCTGTTCCACAGAGACACTGTCTTTCAGTTGTGATGCTCAGGTCTGGAAACAAGCCAACACAAGATCAGCTTAGTTCACAAACTCAAACTGTGAAACATTAGTTTAATCAGAAAATACACATATACAATATGTGAAAATTATGAAAAATGCATCAAAATGAAGCAAATTTAATCTTAGGGAAAATAAACTGCTTTGGGTCAGAAAAATAAACTTAGTTCAAAGAAGAAAATTATTATTTTCCTGCGATTTAAAAAAAAATATTTGGGGAAATGTATTTTGTTTTAGGAATGTTTAGATATTTGTACAGGAAAACAAGATAAAGAAATACTGAATTAGATTTTTCTTATTTATTAATTAATTAATTAATTAGTTTATTTAGCATTGTGAAGGCTAAAGTTGACCTGTAGAAAATGTTAATAATATTCACAAACACAAAAACACACACATTGCACAAAATATTTGGAGCACAGAGGCAGCGTCAGAGGGAGAGTCGGCTGGTGAGGCAGAACTCACACAGGGACAGCGCCCAACCCCAGCAAGGCACCGTGGCACTCTCCGGATTGATGTTTCCCTGGAGTATCACCACCTGTTCAGGCCGTGGTCAGACCCTGTCCTCCTACGGGCCAGAGTCCCCCTAGGACATGTGTCCGGGCATGTCCTCCACGGGTTGGGGTGCTGTATGCAATGGGCAAGCAGCCTTGGGTCCCTGGACAAGTGGCTGAGCCACAAGCACGTGCTGGTCCGTACGGACAATACTGCGGCCCTAGCCTACATCAACCGACAAGGTGGTCTACGCTCCCGTCGCATGTCACAACTCACCCGCCATCTGCTACTGTGGAGCCAAACGCAGCTGAAATCACTGCGCGCTGTTCACATTCTAGGGTAACTCAACCGTGCAGCCGACCAGCTCTCATGGCAGACCACCCACCCTGGAGAATGGCGGCTCTACCCCCAAGTAGGACAGCTGATTTGGAGCTACTTTTGCGAGGCCAAGATAGACTTCTTTGCCTCCCTCGAGTCCTCCCACTGGCAGCTGGCACACAGCTGGCCTACAGGGCCCAAGTACGCCTTTCCCCCAGTGAGCGTCCTTGCACAGACCCTGTGCAAGATCAGGGAGGACGAGGAGCAGGTTCTGCTAGTAGTCTAGTAGTAATACTGGCCCTCACGGACCTGGTTTGCCGATCTAGTGCTCCTCGCGGCAGCCCCTCCCTGGAAAATTTGTGAGGTTCCTTAGAGGTGCGAGACAGGTTAACCCCCTGAGACCGCACCTTGGCCACCGTCGCCCTCCGTGGCCTGCGGCAGGCCCCATTCAAGTCACTCACCTCAGTCAAGCTGAAATACTGCAGATAGAGAGTAGGGTACCTAAAAGCCTTTTCTGTCAACGAAGAGTTTGGTCCGGCTGATTGTCACGTTATCCTGAGACCCCGGCCCGGCTACATGCCCAAGGTTCCTACCACGCCCTTCTGTGATCAGGTAGTGAACCTGCAAGCTCTGACCCTGGAGTTGTTGTGTCCCGCACACGCATTGCGCATGGTGGACAGCAGAAAGGGAATGATGTCTCAAAACAGAGGTTGGCCCATTGGGTGTAGACACCATCTCCCTGGCTTATCTATACCCGGGAAAGCCATGCCCCTTAGGACTGAGAGCCCACTCCACACGGAATGTTGCTTCCTCCTAGGCTGGGCGACACCCAACACCTTCGCGAGGTTCTACTACCTCCGCGTAGAGGCTGTGTCCTCCCGTGTCTTCAACAAGACATCAGGTGAGCGGGAGGCCAGCTGGTGTCGGCTTGCTGCACCATTCCCATGGGATCCGTCCACTCTCTCTTAGATGTTCCCCAGAAAGACGAACCTGAGTCTTCCTGCCCCCCATTAAGAACAGAGTAGCTCCTGACTGTGTTCCTACTGGGTCTCCTTCACCCAGTAGGTTGTGGCAACAAATCTCAATATTCCACGGTCAGCCAGAAGGCAGTGTTTCCCTTCATATATCCAAAACTTTATTGATAAATTGAATTATCCAAAAGTTCCACATGTACAACTGCAAATATGCAGGCATGTGCTTAACCCCCCAAACCCCTGCTTCAGTTACAACTGGCATCCCTTTGGGGCCCCCTATTGGCCCCCAGGGTGTTTGTGAAGGCTACGTGCAGACTCTTCTGCTGACACGTCCACCTGTCGGCACGTGGGTCTCTGCATAACGCAACCTCAGGGTCGTGGCCTTTTCCACGGGTCTATTCCCATATGTAACGTCGGAGTGACTCGACTGAATTGGAACGTCTAGGTTACGTAGGTAACCCTCGTTCCCTGAAGGAGGTAATGGAGACGTTACCTTCCCACAACCCTGGGTCGCACTGATGCCGGCTGACTACTCAGCGAAAACCTGAAGGTGCATTGCATCTGTGCTCTCATATACTCACGTAGTGACGAGGTACACCTGGATGCAATTAGTGCACGCCAATGTTCATTGTCAAGTTAAGTCAAGTCACTTTTATTTCTATAGCGCTTTTAACAATAGAGATTGTAGCAAAGCACTGAACATTATCAAACAGAAGAACAGAGTGATGGTAATGTATAATGACGGGAGTTAAACTT